>JAULAV010009160.1:0-19325 GCA_030789695.1 Scilla litardierei
ATTCTTCCAAAACCCCATGTAATCCGGGCAAGTTCCAGAAATTAGAGACGGGTGCAATTGCGAGTGTTTTGAATGCAAGAGTAAATTATTATAGTTTTCCTATAGAAATCGATGGTGACGCACTATCCGAAGCTCAGGAACGAATATTTCGATCGTTTGAGGCCTAGAATGCTCTCCATCATCTATTAGAGTGAGCTAGGATAGCCAGAAACCGAAAAATGCTTCAAAATTCTATTTTGGACAAACGTTGGGTAGTTCCAATTGAAATTTCATGGGAATATAGGAAACAACCTCCTATCCTCATTGAAACAACGTTTACTCTCCATTTGTCTTTATATTCCTCCCGAACTCCCACGAAATCCTTGCGAGTCCCAGAAATCAGAGACGGTGGCAATTGTTTGTGTTTGAATGCAAGCATAATCCTTGTAGTTTTCCTACAGAAATAGATGGTGATGCACTTTCTGAAGGTCAAGAAAGAAGATTTTGATCGTTTGAGGCCTAGAATGCTCTCCATCATCCATTAGAGTGAGCTACGGCAGCCAGAAACCCAAAAACGCTTCAAATCTGCTATTATGGGCCAACTTTGGGTAATTCCAATTGAAATTTCGTGGGAATAGAGGAAACAACCTCCTATTTGCATTGAAATAATGTTTACTCTCTATTGTCCTTATATTCCTCCATGACTCCCACGAAATCCTTGCGAGCCACAGAATCAGAGACGAGTGCAATTGCTTGTGTTTAGAATGCAAGATGAAATTCTTGAAGTTTCCTTGTAGAAAACGATGGAGACGCACTTTCCGAGGCTCAGGAACAAAAATTTTGATCGTTTTGGCCTAGAATGCCCTCTTTCATCCTTTAGAGTGAGCTAGGGCAGCCAGAAACCGATAAATGCTTCAAACTTGCTATTTTGCAAACCTGCTATTTTGGGCAACGGTTGGGTAATTCAAAATTGAAATTTTGTGGGAATAGAGGAAACAACCTCTTCTCTACTTAGAAACAACGTTTACTCTCCGTTTGTCCATATACTCCACTCCCGCGAAATTTGCGCGAGTCCCAGAAATCACAGATGGGTGCCATTGCATGTGTTTTGAATGCAAGGGTAATTTCTTGTAGTTTTTTGCAGAAAAAGATGGTGACGCACTTTTCGAAGCTCAGAAGCAAGTATTTCGATCTTTTGAGGACAAAGAATGCCCTTCTTCTTCCACTAGAGTGAGGTAAGGCTGGCAGAAATCGAGAAATGCTTCAAACCTGCTATTTTTGGCATACCTTGGATAATTTCTATCTAAATTTTGTGGGAATAAAGGAAACAACCTCCTATCTGCATTGAAACAATGTTTACTCTCCAGTTGTCCTTATATTCCTCCAAAACTTCGACGAAATCCATGCGAGTCCCAGAAATCAGGGACAGGTGCAATTGCTTGTGTTTTGAATGCAAGAGTACATTCTTGTAGTTTTTCGGTTGAAAACGATGGTGACACACTATTCGTAAGTCAGGAACAAATATTTCGATCGTTTGATGACAAGAATGCCCTACTTCATCCATTATAGTGAGATAGGGCTACCAGAAATCGAAAAATGCTTTAAATCTTTTCTATTTTGGGCAAACGTTGAGTAATTCCAATTGAAATTTCGTGGGAATAGAGGAAACAATCTCCTATCCACATTGAAATTAAGTTTACTCTCCGTTTGTCCTCATATTCCTCCAAAACTCCCACAAAATCTTTGCGAGACCCAGAAATCAGACATGTGTGCAATTGCCAGTGTTTTGAATGTAAGAGTAAATACTTGTAGTTTCTCTGTAGAAAACGATGGTGACACACTATCCGAAGCTCAAGGACGAAGATTTCGACCGTTTGAAGCCTAGAATGCTCATCCTTCATCCATTAGAGTGAACCAGGATTGCCAGAAACCGAAAAATGCTTCAAACCTGCTATTTTGGGTAAACGTTGGGTAATTCAAATGGAAGTTTTGTGGGAATAGAGGAAACAACCTCCAATCCACATTGAAATAACGTTTACTCTCCATTTGTCCTTATATTCCTCCAAAACTCCCACGTAACCAAGCAAGTCCCAGAAATCAAAGACGGGTGCAATTGCTTGTGTTTTGAATGCTTGAGTAAATTCTTATAGTTTTCCTATAGAAATTGATGGTGCCACACTATCCAAAGCTCAGGAACGAAGATTTCAATCATTTGAGGCCTAGAATGCCATCATCTATTAGACTTAGCTAGGATAGCCAGAAACCAAAAAATACTTCAAACATGCTATTTTGGACAAACGTTGCGCAGTTCCAATTGAAATTTCATGGAAATAGAGGAAACAACCTCCTATTTAATGCCCTTAGCCCACCCTCTTTAATAATTTCTTTATTATTTATCACCCACATCTCCTGTTAATACTCCTTCCCTTCTTCATCTTCTCTCACGTTGAGGGAGAGACACACACCCACTTCCATCACCCGTGCACCTACCTTATCCCCCTAATTAAATACAATCCTCTCTCGTTTTCTCTCTAATCTTGGTCAATGAAATTAACACAGCCATCCCATGTGTTTCATGCATCAACCCCCACCTACTAAGCCTTAATTACTTATTTAATTATTTAATTAATGTATATTAACACCCAACTTTTCCCTTGCAGAACCACCAGCAGATCAAGCCATCCTCTTTCGTTTGGGAAGAGAGCCAACCCCTTACGAGCTCCTTCTCTGTCGAAGGACCCAGGCCACCCATCTCCTCCCCTTGGACCACCCCCAGCCCCATGCCGACCGACCCCAGCTCTTCCTCCTTCCGGTCGCCGACACGAGGGCACTGCGCCTGCCATCTGATCGTTCACCAGGAAGCCAACAAGCTATTGTTTAATACTACTTGTCACCCACAAATTGATGGTCAAACCGAAGTAGTGAATATGACTTTGTCTACCTTGTTAAGGGCAATCATTAAAAATGACATCAACATATGGGAAGACTGTTTACCACATGTTGAGTTTGCTTACAATAGTGCTGTTCATTCTGCTACTAAATTTTCGCCACATTTAACTCCATTGGATTTATCTCCTTTACCTTTGACTGAGCGTGTTAATTTAGATGGCAAAAAGAAGGCTGACTTTGTCCAACAGAATCATGAGAAAGCAAGGCTTAACATTGAACGAAGAACGGAGCAATACGCAAAACAAGTCAACAAGGGGTGTCATAAGCTGAACTTGGAACCCAGAGACTAGGTATGGTTGCAATGAGAAAGGAGATATTTCCAGAACAAAGACGCTCAAATTGCTTCAAAGGGGAGATGGTCCTTTCCAAGTGCAAATCCTTTTGATTTAGGTGATTTCCAAGCTAGATCTACCTGCTGAATACAATGTAAGCGCTACATTTAATGTTACCGATTTGAGTCCTTTTGATGTAGGTGATGATTTGAGGACAAATCTTTTTCAGGAGGAGGGGAATGATGCAAATCATAGAACAGCTTTAAAAGCTCTAGTTCAAGTGCCAATTGGACCAGTTACGCGTTCGCGAGCAAAGAGATTCAAAGATGGCTCAACATGATTCAAGTTCTAGAAGAATCCAACTATGGATAGCTTAAATTCAGCAAGTAAATTGGCATGTGGAGGAATAATTTTTTTGGAAGGTTTGCATACCAATTTCCTCGTTTTGAAAGGCTTGCATGCCAAAATACCCTATTTGGAATGCTTGCTTGCATATATAATTACTTTCCTCTTTTTATGGAGGCTCGCATGCCAAAATACCCTATTTGGAAGGTTTGCATGCAGATATAATTACTTTCCTCTTTTTATGGAAGGCTTGCACGCCAAAATACCATATTTGGAAGGCTTGCATATCTAGATATTTAGTTTCCTTTTCTATTTTTGGCATGTGATCAGCCAATTAAGGGGGGCTGATTTATAGCCATACTTTTAGCCCAAAATTTAGGACATTTCCTTGTAATTTTGAGCTTATTAAAAGGCATCTAAGCAATGGAAAAAAGGGATTTGATTTTTTGATAAATTTCTGAGAGAATTTCTCTTTAGTTCTTTGAAGACCTATTCGAACTTATCGGAATTTTCCGTGGCGTTCACCATCGACTTATCAAACAGATTTCCACCACTTTTTGGTGTCTTTCTTAAACCGAGGATCTTGTTCGCAATAAGCAATGGGTCGAGGTCATCTTTACCGAGGTTCTTGCTTTTGTCTACAGCAAGTCGAGGTCTCCATCATAAATTCTGATTATAGAATGATCCTAGGTTCCTCTTCATTGTCGGTTCTAGTCGTTCATGGCGGGGTTCGCATCACCCTCCTTCATCCATTAGAGCCAGCTTGGGGAGCCAGAAACCGAAGAATGCTTCAAAACCGCTATGCGCAACCACCTCTCCGCATAGAAACAACGTTTAATCCCCATTTGTCCTTGTATTCCTCCAAAACGCCCACGAAATCCATGCTAGTCCTACAAATCCGAGATGGGTGCAATTGCTTGTGTTTTAAATTCAAGAGTAAATTCTAGTACTTTTTCTCTAGAAAACAATGGTTACAAAATATCCGAAACTCTAGAAAAAGTATTTCGATCGTTTGAGACCTAGAATGTCCTCCTTCAACCATTAGAGCGAGCTTGGGAAGCCAGAAACCGAAAAATGTTTTAAACCTGCTATTTTGGGCAACTGTTGGGTAATACAAAATTGAAATTTCATGGAATTGAGGAAACAACCTCCTCTCCGCATAGAAAAACGTTTACTCTTAATTTGTCTTTAAATCCACCAAAACTCCTACGAAATCCGTGTTAGTCCCAGAAATCAGAGACGGATACAATTACTTGAGTTTTGAATGCAAGAGTAAATTCTTGTAGTTTTTCTGTAGAAAATGGGGGGTGACACACTATCCAAAGCTCAGGAACGAAGATTTCGACAGTTTGAGGCCTAAAATACCCTCCATAATCCATTAGATAAAGCTAGGGTAGCCAGAAACTGGAAAATGCTTCGAACCTGCTATGTGGGCAACCGTTGGATAATTCTAATTGAAATTTCGTAGGAATAGAGGAAAGAAACTCCTCTCCATATAGAAACAATGTTTACTCTCCATTTGTGCTTATATTCCCTCAAAACTCCCACAAAATCCGTGAGAGTCTTAGAAATCAGAGGCGGATGTAATTGCTTGTGTTTTGAATGCAAGAGTAAATTCTTGTAGTGTTTCTATAGAAAACAATTGTGACAAACTATCCATATCTCAGGAACAAAGATTTCGATTGTTTGAGGCTTAGAATGCCATCCTTAATCCATTAAAGTGAGCTCAGGCTGCCAGAAACCGAAAAATTATTCAAACTGGCTACTTTGGGCAAATGTTGGAGTTATTCCAATTGAAATTTTGCGGGAATAGAGGAAACAACCACTTCTCCGCATAGAATCAACGTTTACTTTCAATTTGTCCTTATATTACTCCAAAACTCCCACGAAATTTGTGCAAGTCCCAGAAATCAGAGATGTGTTCAATTGCTTGTGTTTTGAATGCAAGAGTAAATTCTTATAGTTTTTCTGTAGAAAATGATGGTGACACACTATCCTAAGCTCAAGAACGAAGATTTCGATCGTTTGAGGCCCAGAATACCCGCCTTCATCCATTAGAGTAAGCTAGGAATGCTAGAAATCAAAAAATGCTTCAGACCTGTTTTTTTGAAAAAGCGTTAGGTAATTCCAATTGAAATTTGGTGGAAATGGAGGAAGCAAACTCCTCTCCTCTTTGAAATAATGTTTTCTCTCCATTTGTCCTTATATTCCTCTAAAACGCCCAAAATATCCGTGCGAGTCTTAGAAAACAGAGATGGTGGCAATTGCTTGTGTTTTGAATGCACGAGTATATTGTTGAAGTTTTCCTATAGAAATTGATTGTAACGCACTATCCAATGCTCAAGAACGAAGATTTCAGTCGTTTCAGGATAAGAATTCCCTCCATAATCCATTAGAGTGAGATATGGCAGCAAGAAACCGAAAAAAGCTTAAGACCTACGATTTAGGGCAACCGTTGGGTAATTCCAATTGAAATTTTGTGGGAATAGAGGAAACAACCTCCTCTCCACATAGAAACAATGCTTATTCTTCATTTGTTCCTATGTTCCTACAAAACTCACACGAAATGAGCGAGTCCCAGAAAACAGAGACGGTGGCAATTGCTTGAGTTTTGAATGCAAGTGTATACTGTTGAAGTTTTCCAATAGAAATCGATTGTTACACACTATCGGATGCTCTGGAAAGAAGAAGTTTCAGGCCAAGAATGCCCTCAATCATCCTTTAGAGTGAGATAGGGCAGCAAAAAACCGAAAAAGGCTTAAAACCTTCTATTTTGGGCAACCGTTGGGTAATTCCAATTGAAATTTTGTGCGAATAGAAGAACAAAGTTTATTCTTCATTTGTTCCTATATTCCTACAAAACTCCCATGAAATCCGTACGAGTTTCAGAAATCAGAGATGGGGGCAATTGCTAGTGTTTTGAATGCAAAAGTAAATTCTTGTAGTGTTTCTATAGAAAACAATGGTGACGCACTATCCAAAACTCGGGAATAAAGATTTCGATTGTTTAAGTCCTAAAATGCCCTCCTTCATCCATCAAACATGCTATTTTGGGCAACCGTTGGGTAATTCTAAATTGAAATTTTGTAGAAATAGAGGAAACAACATCCTCTCTGTATAGAAACAACATTTACTCTTCAGTTGTCCTTACATTCCTCCAAAACTCCCACAAAATCTGTGAGAGTCCCAGAAATCGGAGACGGATGCAATTGCTAGTGTTTTTGAATGCAAGAGTAAATTCTTGTAGTTTTTCTATAGAAAACAATTGTGACGCACTATCCGAAGCTCAGGAAGGAAGATCTCGATTCATTGAGGCCAAGTATACCATCCTTCATCTATTAGAGCGAGCTTGGGGATCGAGAAACCGAAAAATGCTTCAAACCTGCTATTTTGTGCAACTGTTGGGTAATTCAAAAGTGCAATTTCGTCGGAATAGAGGAAACAACCTCCTCTCACATAGAAAGAATGTTTACTCTCCGTTTGTCATTATTGTCCTCCAAAACTCATACGAAATCTATGAAATCTTTGCGAGTCCCAGAAATTAGAGACGAGTGCAATTGCTTATGTTTTGAATGCAAGAGTAACTGGTTGTACTTTTTCTATAGAAAACAAAAGTGACACACTATCCGGAGCTCAGGAATGAAGATTTCTTAGACTGCCCGCCTTCATCAATTAGAGGGAGCAATGGCAGCTAGAAACCGGAAAATGCTGCAAACCTTCTATTTTGGGCGATCGTTGGGTATTCCAATTGAAATTTTGTGGGAATAGAGGAAAGAACATCCTCTCTGCCTAGAAACAACGTTCACTCTCCACTTGTCCTTATATTCTCCAAAACTCCCATGAAATCAGTGCGGGTCCCAGAAATCAAAGACGGGTGCAATTGCTTGTGTTTTGAATGCAAGAGTAAATTCTTGTATTGTTTCTTTAGAAAACAATGGTGACACGCTATTCGTAGCTCAGGAACAAATATTTCGATCGTTTGACACCCAGAATGCACTCCTTCATCCATTAGAGTGAGCTAGGTTGCCAGAAACTGAGAAATGCTTCAAACTTCATATTTTGGACAAACGTTGGGTTATGCCAATTAATATTTAGTCGGAATAGAGGAAAAAACCTCTTCTCCACATAAAAACAATATTTACCCTCCATTTGTCATTATTTCCTCCAAAACTCCCACGAAATTTATACGAGTCCCAGAAATCAGAGATGTGTGCAATTGCTTGTGTTTTGAATGCAAGAGTAAATGCTTGTAGTTTTTTTGGAAAACAATGGTGTCACAATTTTTGAAGCTCAGGAACAAAGATTTCGATCTTTTAAGGCCTAGAATGGCATCCTTCATCCATTAGAGCAAGCTAGAGCCGCCAGAAACCACAAAAATGCATCAAACTTGCCATTTTAGGCAACCGTTGCAAAATCCTAAATTGAAATTTTGTGGGAATAGAGGAAAAAACCTATTCTCCGCATAGAAACAATGTTTACTCTCCATTTGTTCCTATATTCCTCCACAACTCACACGAAATCCGTGCGAGTCCCAGATATCGGAGACGGGTACAATTGCTAGTGTTTTGAATGCAAGAGGGAATTCTTTTTGTTTTATCTGTAGAAAACGATGGTGCAGCATTATCCGAAGCTCCGGAACAAAGATTTCGATAGTTTTAGGCGACGAATACCTTCATTCATCCATTAAAGCGAGCTTGGGGAGCTAGAAACCGAAAAATACTTCAAACCTGCTATTTTGCGCAATCGTTGGATAATTCAAAAGTGAAATTTCGTGGGAATAGAGGAAACAACCTCCTCTCCGCATAGAAACAACATTTAATCTTCATTTGCCCTTATATTCCTCCAAACTCCCACGAAATCCGTGCGCATCCCAGAAATCAGAGACGGGTGCAATTGCTTGTGTTTTGAATGCAAGAGTAAATTCATGTACTTTTTCTGTAGAAAACAATGGTGACGGACTATCCGAAGCTCAGGAACAATGATTTTTATCATTCGAGGCCTAGAATGCCTTCCTTCATCCATTAGAGCGAGTTAGGTCAGCCAGAAATCGGAAAATGCTTCCAACATGCTATTTTGGGCAACCGTTGGGTAATTCCAACTGAAATTTCATGGGAATAGAGGAAAAAACCTCTACTCTGAATAGAAACAATGTTTACTTTCCATTTGTCCTAATATTCTCCCAAAACTCCCACGAAATTTGTTTGGGTCCTAGAAATCAGAGACGGGTGCAATTGCTTGTATTTTGAATGTAAGAGTAAATCCATGTAGTGTTTCTGCAGAAAACGATGGTGACACACTATTCGTAGCTCAGGAACAAAGATTTCAATCGTTTGAGGCCTAGAATGTCCTCCTTCATCCACTACAGTGAGTTAGGGCTGTCAGAAACCGAAAAATGCTTCAAACCTGCTATTTTGGGCTAACGTTGGGTAAATTCCAATTGAAATTTCGTGGGAAAAGAGGGAAAAAACCTCCTATCCGCATTTAAACAACGTTTACTCTTCAATTGTCCTTATATTCCTCCCAAACTCCCACGAAATCCATGCGAGTCATAGAAATCAGAGACGGGTGCAATTGCTTGTGTTTTGAATGCAAGAGTAAATTCTTGTAGTTTTCCTATAGAAATCGATGGTGAAGCACTTTCTGAAGCTCAGGAACGAAGATTTCGATCGTTTGAGGCGTATAATGCTCTCTATCATCCACTACAGTGAGCTAGGGCTGTCAGAAACAAAAAAATGCTTCAAACATGCTATTTTGGGAAAACGTTCGGCAATTCCAATTAAAATTTCGTGGGAATAGAGGAAAAAACCTCCTATCCACATTGAAACAATGTTTACTCTTCATTTTTCCTTATATTCCTCCAAAACTCCCACGAATTCCATGCGAGTCATAGAAATCAGAGACGGGCGCAATTGCTTGTGTTTTGAATGCAAGAGTAAATTCTTGTAGTTTTCCTATAGAAATCGATGGTGAAGCACTATCGCAAGCTCAGGAGCGAAGATTTCGATCGTTTGAGACGTATAATGCTCTTTATCATCCATTTGAGTGAGCTAGGATAGCAAGAAACTGAAAAATGCTTCAAACATGCTATTTTAGGCAAAGGTTGGGTAATTCCAATTGAAATTTCATGGGAATAGGGGGAAAAAACTCCTATCGCATTGAGACAATGTTTACTCTCCATTTGTCTTTATATTCTTCCAAAAGGACCACGAAATCTTTGCGAGTCCCAGAAATCAGAGACGGGTGCAATTGCTTGGTTTTGAATGCAAGATAAGTCTTATAGTATTTCTATTGAAATCGATGCTGACGCACTATCCGAAGGTCAGGAACGAAGATTTCGATCGTTGGTGCTCTAGAATGCTCTCCATCATCCATTAGAGAGATTAGCCAGAAATCGAAAAATGCTTCAAACCTGCTATTTTGGGCAAACGGTGGGTAAGTCCAGTTGAAATTTCGTGGGAATAGAGGAAACACCAACCCATCCGCATTGAAATAACATTTACTCTCCATTTGTCCTTATATTCCTCCAAAACTCCCACAAATTCCTTGCGAGTCCCAAAAATCTGAGATGGGTGCATGCTTGGTTTTGAATGCAAGATAAGTCTTATAGTATTTCTATTGAAATCGATGCTGACGCACTATTCGAAGGTCAGGAACGAAGATTTCGATCGTTGGTGCTCTAGAATGCTCTCCATCATCCATTAGAGAGATTAGCCAAAAATCGAAAAATGCTTCAAACCTGCTATTTTAGGCAAACGGTGGGTAAGTCCAGTTGAAATTTCGTGGGAATAGAGGAAACAACAACCCATCCGCATTGAAATAACATTTACTCTCCATTTGTCCTTATATTCCTCCAAAACTCCCACAAATTCCTTGCGAGTCCCAAAAATCAGAGAAGGGTGCAATTGCTTGGGTTTTGAATGCAAGAGTAATTCTTATAGTTTTTCGGTAAAAACAATGGCGACATACTATCCGTAACTCAGGAATAAATATTTCGATTCTTTGAGGCCAAGATTGCCCTCCTTCGTCCATTATAGTGAGCTAGGGCTACCTGAAATCGAAAAATGCTTTAAACAATCTTTTATGAGCCAACGTTGATTAACACCAATTGAAATTTAGTGCGAATGGTGGAAACAACCACCTATCCGCATTGAAACAACGTTTACACTCCATTTTTCCTTAAATTTCTCCAAAATTCCCAAAAAATCAGACACGCGTGCAATTGCCAGTGTTTTGAATGCAAGAGTAAATACATGTAGTTTCTCTGTAGAAACGACGGTGACGCATAATCCATAGCTCATGGACGAAGATTTCGATCGTTTGAGAACTAGAATACACATCCTTCATCTATTAGAGTGAGCTAGGACTGCCAGAAACCGAAAAATGCTTCAAACCTGTTATTTTCGGCAAACGTTGGGCAATTCCAATGGAAATTTCGTGGTAATAGTGGAAACAACCTCCAATCCGCATTGAAATAACGTTTACTATCCATTATCTTTATATTCCTCCAAAACCCCATGTAATCTAAGAAAGTTCCAGAAATCAGAGACGGGTGCAATGCGAGTGTTTTGAATGCAAGAGTAAATTCTTATAGTTTTCCTATAGAAATCGATGGTGACGCACTATCCGAAGCTTCGGAACGAAGGTTTGGATCATTTGAGGCCTAGAATGCTCTCCATCATCTATTAGAGTGAGCTAGGAAAGCCAGAAACCGAAAAATGCTTCAAACATGCTATTTTGGGCAAACGTTGGGTAGTTCCAATTGAAATTTCATGGGAATAGAGAAAACCACCTATCCGCATTGAAACAACGTTTACACTCCATTTGTCTTTATATTCCTCCCGAACTCCCACGAAATCCTTGCGAGTCCCATAAATCAGAGACGGTGGCAATTGTTTGTATTTTGAATGCAAGCGTAATCCTTGTAGTTTTCGTACAGAAATCGATGGTGATGCACTTTCTTGTTGTGACCTACGGCAGCCAGAAACCCAAAAACGCTTCAAACCTGCTATTTTGGGCAAACTTTGGGTAATTCCAAATGAAATTTCGTGGGAATAGAGGAAACAACCTCCTATTTGCATTGAAATAATGTTTACTCTCTATTGTCCTTATATTCCTCCATGACTCCTACGAAATCCTTGCGAGCCCCATAATCAGAGACGAGTGCAATTGCTTGTGTTTAGAATGCATGATGAAATTCATGAAGTTTCTCTGTAGAAAACGATGGTGACGCACTTTCCGAGGCTCAGGAACGAAAATTTTGATCGTTTGAGGCCTAGAATGCCCTCTTTCATCCTTTAGAGTGAGCTAGGGCAGCCAGAAACCGAAAAATGTTTCAAACCTGCTATTTTGGGCAACGTTTGGGTAATTCAAAATTGAAATTTGTGGGAATAGAGGAAACAACATCTTCTCCACATAGAAACGATGTTTACTCTCCGTTTGTCCTTATACTCCACTCCCACGAAATCTGCGCGAGTCCCAGAAATCACAGATGGGTGCCATTGCATGTGTTTTGAATGCAAGGGTAATTTCTTGTAGTTTTTTTGCAGAAAAAGATGGTGACGCACTTTTCGAAGCTCAGAAACAAGTATTTTGATCTTTTGAGGCCAAAGAATTGCCTTCTTCTTCCACTAGAGTGAGGCAAGGCTGCCAGAAACTGAGAAATGCTTCAAACCTGCTATTTTGGGCATACCTTGGTTAATTTCTATCTAAATTTTGTGGGAATGAAGCAAACAACCTCCTATCTGCATTGAAACAATGTTTACTCTCCAGTTGTCCTTATATTCCTCCAAAACTTCGACGAAATTCATGCGAGTCCCAGAAATCAGGGACGGGTGGAATTGCTTGTGTTTTGAATGCAAGAGTACATTCTTGTAGTTTTTTCGGTAGAAAACGATGGTGACACACTATTCGTAAGTCAGGAACAAATATTTCGATCGTTTGAGGCCAAGAATAACCTCCTTCATCCATTTAGTGAGCTAGGGCAACCAGAAATCGAAAAATGCTTTAAACCTTTTATTTTGGGCAAACATTGGGTAATTCCAATTGAAATTTCGTGGGAATAGATCAAACAACCTCCTATCCACATTGAAATTATGTTTACTCTCCGTTTGTCATGATATTCCTCCAAAACTCCCGCAAAATCTTTGCGAGACCCAGAAATCAGACATGTGTGCAATTGCCAGTGTTTTGAATGCAAGAGTAAATACTTGTAGTTTCTCTGTAGAAAACGATGGTGACGCACTATCCGAAGCTCAGGGACGAAGATTTCGACCGTTTGAGGCCTAGAATGCTCATCCTTCATACATTAGAGTGAACCAGGACTGCCAGAAACCGAAAAATACTTCAAACCTGCTATTTTGGGCAAACGTTGGGTAATTCCAATGGACGTTTCATGGGAATAGAGGAAACAACCTCCAATCCACATTGAAATAACGTTTACTCTCCATTTGTCCTTATATTCCTCCAAAACTCCCACGTAACCAAGCAAGTCCCAGAAATCAGAAACGGGTGCAATTGCTTGTGTTTTGAATGCTTGAGTAAATTCTTATAGTTTTCCTATAGAAATCAATGGTGACACACTATCCGAAGCTCAGGAACGAAGATTTCAATCATTTGAGGCCTAGAATGCTCTCCATCATCTATTAGAGTGAGCTAGGACAGTCAGAAACCGAAAAATGCTTCCAACATGCTATTTTGGGTAAACGTTGGGTAGTTCCAATTGAAATTTCATGAAAATAGAGGAAACAACCTCCTATTTAATGCCCTTAGCCCACCCTCTTTAATAATTTCTTTATTATTTATCACCAACATCTCCTGTTAATACTCCTTCCCTTCATCTTCTCGTGCACCTACCTTATCCCCCACTTCCATCACCCGTGCACCTACCTTATCCCCCTAATTAAATACAGTCCTCTCTCATTTTCTCTCTAATCTTGGTCAATGAAATTAACACAGCCATCCCATGTGTTTCATGCATCAACCCCCACCTACCAAGCCTTAATTACTTATTTAATTATTTAATTAATGTATATTAACACCCACCTCTTCCATAGGAGAACCACCAGCAGATCAAGCCATCTTCTTTCGTTTGGGAAGAGAGCCAACCCCTTACGAGCTCCTCCTCTATCGAAGGACCCAGGCCACCCATCTCCTCCCCTTGAAATTTCGTGGGAATAGTGGAAACAACCTCCAGTCTGCATTCAAATAACGTTTACTCTCCATTTGTTCTTCTCCAAAACCCACGTAATCCAAGCAAGTCGCAGAAATCAGAGACGGGTGCAATTGCTTGTGTTTTGAATGCAAGAGTAAATTCTTATAGTTTTCCTATAGAAATCGATGTTGATGCACTACCCAAAGCTCAGGAACGAAGATTTAGATCATTTGACCTAGAATGCTCTCTTTCATCTATTAGAGTGAGCTAGGATAGCCAGAAGCTGAAAAATGCTTCAAACATGCTACATTTAACCAAAATTACTCAACGCGCACATCCGACAAAATTGTGACCATTTTACACTCTGAGCAAACTGTGTATACATTTACCCAAAATTACGCAGCGAGCACAACCGACAAATTTGTCACTGTTTAAGTGCACTGAGGAAAACTGTCTATATTTACCCAAAATTACCCAGCGCCCACAACCGTCAAAATTCTGACCGTTTTTCGAGCTGAGCAAAATAGTCTACATTTACCCAAAATTGCCCAGCGCGCAAAACTGGCAAAATTGTGACCGTTTTGTGCAGTGAGCAAAAATGTCTACATTTACCCAAAATTGCCCATCGCGCACAACCGGCAAAATTGTGACCGTTTTGCGCGATATGCAAAAATGTCTACATTAACTCAAAATTACAATGTGTGCACAACCGACAAAAATTGTGACCGTTTTGCGCGCTGGGCAAAAATGTCGACATTTACCCAAAATTATCCAGCGCGCACATCTGGCAAAATAGTGACGGTTTTGCGCCCTGCGCAAAACCGTATACAGTTGCCCAAAATTATGCAACGAGCACAGCCAACAAAAATTGTCACTGTTTAAGCACACTGAGGAAAACTATCTATACTTAACCAAAATTACCCAGTGCCCACAACCGACAAATTTTTGACCGCTTTGCGCACACAACCGGCAAAATTGTGACCGTTTTGCGCGCTTTGCAAAACTGTTTACATTTTCCAAAAATTGCTTAGCGCGCACACCCGACAAAAATTGTGACAGCGTGCGAAACTGTCTACATTTCTCCAAAATTACATAGCGCACACAACCGGCAAAAATGTGACTGTTTTGCGTGCTGGACGAAACTGTCTACAATTACCCAAAATTACCTAGCGCGCACAAACCGCAAAATTGTGTCTGTTTTACGCACAAGGAAAATAATGTCTACATTTACCCAAAGTGACCCAACATGCACAACCTACAAAATTGTGACTGTTTTGCGTGCTGACCAAATATGTCTACATTTACCCAAGTGCTCTGAGCAAAAATGTCTACATTTAACCAAACTTAGTCAGCGCGCATAGCCAGCAAAATTGTGACTGTTTTGTGCGCTGGGCAAAACTATCAACATTTACCCAAAATTACTAGCGCGCACGCCCGGTAAAATTGTGGACGTTTTGCGCGCTGGGAAAAAATGTCTACCTTTACCCAAAATTAACAGCGCACACACCCGACAAAATTGTGGCCGTTTTGCGCGCTGCGCAAAAATGTCAACATTTACCCAAAATTACTCTGCCCGCACAACCAGCAAAATTGTGACGGTTTTGCGCGCTAGCCAAAATTGTCTACATTTTCCATAAATTACCCATTGCGCACAACTGAAAAAATTGTGACAGCATTGTGCAATGATCAAAACTGTAAACATTTACCCAAAATTAACCAGTGCGCAAAACTGGAAAAAATGTGACTGTTTTACGCACTGTGCAAAACTGAACATGTACCCAAAATTACCCAGTGCGCACAACCGACAAAATTGTGACCGTTTTGCGCGCTACGCAAATAATGTCTACATTTACACAAAATTATCCAGTGCCCACACCCCGCAAAATAGTGATCGTTTTGCGCGCTGACCAAATATGTCTACATTCACCCAAAATTACTCAGTAATCACAACCGGCAACATTGTGACAATTTTGCGCACTGAGCAAAAATGTCTATATTTAACCAAAATTTCTCAGCGCGCATGGCCCGCTAAATTGTGACCGTTTTGCGTGCTGGGCAAAACGGTCTAAGTTTACCCTAAATTACAAGCACACACCCGGCAAAATTGTGACCGTTTTGGGCGCATCACAAAAATGTCAACATTTCCCCAAATTACTCAGCCCGAACAACCGGCAAAATTGTGACCGTTTTGTCGCTCCGCAAATAATGTTTACATTTACCCAAAATTGCCCAGTGCCCACAACCAGCAAAATTGTGACTGTTTTGCGCGCTGACCAAATATGTCTACATTTACCCAAAGTGACCCAGCGCGCACAACCTGTAAAATTGTGACTGTTTTGCGCGCTTACCAAATATATCTACGTAAACCCAAAATTACTTAACGCTCACAACCTATATTTAACTAAAATTGTGTGACCGTTTTGCGTGCTGCGCAAAACTATCTACATTTACTCTAAATTACCAGCGCACACACCCGGCAAAATTGTGACCGTTTTGCGCGCTGACCGAAACTGTCTAAATCTAAATTTTTCCAAAATTCCTCAACGCACAACCTGCAAAATTGTGAACGTTTTGCACGATGAAAAAAAAGTGTACATTTACCCAAAATTACTCACTGCGCATATCCGACAAAATTGTGACCGCTTTGCATGGTGAGCAAAAGTGTCTACATTTACCCAAAATTACAAAATAGTCTACATTTACCGAAAATTACCCAGCGCGCACAACCGGTAAAATTGTGACCGTTTTGCGTGCTTAGCAAAATTGTCTACATTTACCAAAAATTACCCAGCGCGCAAAGACGGCAAACTTGTGACTGTTTTGTTCGTTGCGCAAAAAATTTCTACATTTACCCAAAGAAAAACCCAGCGCGCACAACCGGCAAAATTTTGAATGTTTTGCGCGCTATGTAAAAATGTCTACATTTACCCAAAATTGCCAAGTGTGCACAACCGGCAAAAATTGTGACCGTTTTGCAAACTGGACAAAAATGTCGACATTTACACGAAATTATCCAGCGTGCACAGCCGGCAAATTGAGACTGTTTTGGGCGCTGAGCTAAACTCAACGCGCACAGCCGGAAAAATTGTGACTGTTTTGCGCGCTGAGCAAAACTGTCTACATTTTCAAAAATTGACCAGTGCACACACCCGGCAAAGTTGTGACAATTTTGCGCGCTGGGCAAAATTGTCTACATTTACCCAAAATTACATAATGCGCACAACCGGAAAAAATGTGACATTTTTTGAGTGCTGCGCAAGACTGTCTAAATTTACCCAAAATAATGTCTACATTGTGACTGTTTTGCGCACTACGCAAATAAAGTCTACATTTACCCAAAGTGACCCAGCGCGCACAACCTGTAAAATTGTGAGCGTTTTGTGCGCTAGCCAAATATGTCTACATTTACCCAAAGTGACTCAGCGCGCTACAACCGGCAAAATTGTGACCGTTTTGCCCGCTGAGCAAAATGTCTACCTTTAACCAAATTTACTCTGGCGTGCATAGCCGGCAAAATTGTGACCGTTTTGCGCGCTGGGCAAAACTGTTTACATTTACCCAAAATTACAAGCGTACACACCCGGCAAAATTGTGACCATTTTGCGCGCTGAGAAAAAATGTCAATATTTACCCAAAATTACTCAGCCCGCAGCAACCGGCAAAATTGTGACCGTTTTGCACGCTGACCAAAACTGTCTACATTTACCCAAATTTACCCAGTGCGCATAACAGGAAAAAATGTGTCTATTTTGCGCGCTAGGCAAAACTGTCTACATTTACCAAAAATTACCCAGTGCGCACTACCGGCAAAAATTTGCGCGCTGGACAAAACTGTTTACATTTACCCAAAATGGCCCAGCGCGCACGACTGACAAAATAGTGACCATTTTGCGTGCTACCCAAATAATGTCTACATTTACCCAAAATTTCCTAGTGCCCACAACCCGTAAAATAGTGACCGTTTTGAACGCTGACCAAATATGTCTACATTCAACCAAAATGTACTCAGCAATCACAACCGGCAAAAATGTGACAATTTTGCGCGATGCGCAAAAATGTCAACATTTAACCAAATTACTCAGCGCGCATCTCCCGCAAAAATTGTGACCGTTTTGCGCGCCGGGCAAAACTGTCTAAGTTTAACCGAAATTACAAGCACACACCAGACAAAATTGTGACCGATTTGGGCCCATCACAAAATGTCAACATTTCCCCAAATTACTCAGCCCGAACAACCGGTAAAATTGTGACCGTTTTGCCGCTCCGCAAATAATGTTTACATTTACCCAAATTGCCAAGTTCCCACAACCAGCAAAATTGTGACTGTTTTACGCGCTGACCAAATATGTCTACATTTACCCAAAGTGACCCAACATGCACAACCTACAAAATTATGACTGTTTTGCGTGCTGACCAAATATGTCTACATTTACCCAAGTGCTCTGAGCAAAAATGTCTACATTTAACCAAACTTAGTCAGCGCGCATAGCCAGCAAAATTGTGACCGTTTTGCGCGCTGGGCAAAACTATCACATTTACCCAAAATTACTAGCGTGCACGCCCGGTAAAATTGTGGACGTTTTGCGCGCTGGAAAAATGTCTACATTTATCCAAAATTAACAGCGCACACGCCCGGCAAAATTGTGGCCGTTTTGTGCGCTGCGCAAAAATGTCAACATTTACCCAAAATTACTCTGCCTCCGCACAACCATCAAAATTGTGACGGTTTTGCGCGCTAACCAAAATTGTCTACATTTTCCATAAATTACCCATTGCGCACAACTGAAAAAATTGTGACAGCATTGCGCGCTGATCAAAACTGTAAACATTTACCCAAAATTAACCAGTGCGCAAAACTGGAAAAAATGTGACTGTTTTGCGCACTGTGCAAAAACTGTCTACATGTACCCAAAATTACCCAGCATGCACAACCGACAAAATTGTGACCGTTTTACGCGCTACGCAAATAATGTCGACATTTACACAAAATTATCCAGTGCCCACACCCCGCAAAATAGTGATCGTTTTGCGCGCAGACCAAATATGTCTACATTCACCCAAAATTACTCAGTAATCACAACCGGCAACATTGTGACAATTTTGCGCACTGAGCAAAAATGTCTATATTTAACCAAAAATTTCTCAGCGCGCATGGCCCGCTAAATTATGACCGTTTTGCGTGCTGGGCAAAACGGTCTAAGTTTACCCTAAATTACAAGCACACACCGGCAAAATAGTGACTGTTTTGGGCGCATCACAAAAATGTCAACATTTCCCCAAATTACACAGCCCGAACAACCGGCAAAATTGTGACCGTTTTGTCGCTCTGCAAATAATGTTTACATTTACCAAAATTGCCCAGTGCCCACAACCAGCAAAATTGTGACTGTTTTGCGCGCTGACCAAATATGTCTACATTTACCCAAAGTGACCCAGCGCGCACAACCTGTAAAATTGTGACTGTTTTGCGCGCTTACCAAATATCTACGTACACCCAAAATTACTTAACGCTCACAACCGGCAAAATTGTGACCGTTTTGCGCGCTGCGCAAAACTATCTACCTTTACTCTAAATTACCAGCGCACACACCCGGCAAAATTGTGACCGTTTTGCACGCTGAGCGAAACTG
>JAULAV010009164.1:0-24247 GCA_030789695.1 Scilla litardierei
CCGAGCTAAGTAAAATATGTAAAAATGTCTGTTTGAATCGGGAGATTACCATCTCCAAATGAAAAATAAAAGAAGACAAAATTAGGCTAGAAAAATCATATCTTTTAATTTAAGGATACATTTCCTACATAAAATTTAGAAAATATCCAGTAGCTATGAAAAAACCGCAAAAATGTCTATTGGAACCGGGAGATCGCCATCTTAATTTGAAAATTAAGAGAAGACAAAACTAGGCTTTAAAATAAATTTATTTAATAAAAAGGTTTTTCCCTACCAAAAAATGTAGAAAATAGCATCTAGGTCAAAAAAATCCGTGAAATATCCTATGAAACCGAGAGAACACCATCTTCAACTAAAAAAATAAGAGAAGACAAAATTAGGCCAAAAAATATATCATTTAATTAATGGTCCATATCTTACATAAAATGTAGAAAAATTGCACCGAACTTAGAAAAACTGCAAAAATGTCAGTTGGAACCCGGAGATTGCCATCTTCATCTGGAAAACATACGAAGACAAAATTAGGCCAAAAAATCATATTATTTATTAAAAAGATCCATATCTTCCATAAAATACAGAAAGTAGCATCTATGTCAAAAAAATCCGCAAAAATGTCTGTTGGAACTGGGAGAACGCATCTTAAACTGAAAAATAAGAGAAGACAAAATTAGGCCAAAAACATGTCATTTAATAAAAAGATCAATATCTTCCCTAAAATGTAAAAAATAGCCACAGGATAGGAAAAATCAGTAAAAATGTCCATTGGAACCGGTAGATCGCCATATTCAACTTAAACAATAAGAGAAGATAAAATTTGGCCAAAAATCAGATCATTTAATAAAAAAGGTGCATATCTTTCAGGAAATTTAGAAAATAGCCTTGAGGTCAGAATACTCTGCAAAAATGTCCGTTTGAACTAGGAGATGGCTATGTTTAACAAAGAAAAAGCGAAGACAAAATTAGGCCAAAATATCATATCATTTTATAAAAAATACATATCTCAAAGAAAATATAGAAAACTAGTCTCAAGCTATGAAAAGTCCACAAAAATGTCCGTTAAAACCGGTAGATCACCTCTTTCACTGTAAAAATAAGAAAAGTAAAATGTAGGCTAAATAATCATCTGATTTAATAAAAAGATACATATTTTCTATAAAATGTAGAAAATAGCAACGAGCTCAGACAAATCTGCAAAATATCATTTAGAACCGGGAGATCGCCATCTTTAACTGAAAAATAAGAGAATGCAAAATTAGGCCAAAAATCAAATCTTTCAATAAAAAGATACATATCTTCCAAAAAATTTAAAAAATAGCCCCGAGGTCAGAATAATCCGCGAAAAAAGTCCGTTGAAACTGGGAGATCGCCATCTTCAGCTGAAAAATAAGAGAAGACAAAATTTGGCAAAAAATCATATCATTTAATAATATGATCCATAATTTTTCGAAAATATAGAAAAATATACCAAGCTCAGAAAAATCCGTAAAGTCCATTGAAACCAGGAGAACGCCATCTTCTACTAAAAAATACGAGAAGACAAAATTAGTTTATAAAAATAATATCATTTAATTTAAAGATCCATATCTTATAGAAACTGTAGAAAATAGCCCAGAGCTCAAAATCCACACAAATGTAAATTGGAACCGGGAGATCGCCATCTTCAACTGAAAAAAATAGAAAACAAAATAGGCCAAAAAATCATATCATCTAATAAAAATATCCATATCTTCCAGAAAAGGAAGAAAAATAACCCCAAACTAAGAAAAATCCGCAAAACATTCTGTTGAAACTACGATCGCCATTTTCAACTTAAAAAATAAGAGAAGACAAATGTAGGCTATGAAAATCATATCGTTTAATAAGAAGATCCGCATCCTTCATAAAATAGAGAAAATAGCACCGAGCTCATAAAAATCTGCAAAAAAGTCCCTTGGAATCGGATGCTCGTTGTTTTCAACTTAAATCAAAGAGAAGAGAAAATTAGGCCAAAAATCATATCATTTAATAAAAGATACATATATTCCAAAAAATTTAGAAAATAGCCCGAAGGTCAGAATAATACAAAAAAATGTCTGTTGGAACCGGGAGATCGCCATCTTCAACTGAAAAGTAAGAGAAGACAAAATTAGATCAAAAAACATATCCTTAATAAAAGATTCATATCTTTCATAAAATATAGAAAATTGGCCGGAGCTCTGAAAAATCTGTAAAAATGTCCATTGGAATCGGGAGATCGCCATCTTCAACTAAAAAAGAGAATACAAAATTAGGCCAAAAATCATATCATTTAATAAAAATACATATCTTACAAAAAATAAAGAAAAATAGTCTGAAGTAAAGGAAAGTCTGCAAAAATGTCCGTTGGAACCAGTAGATTTCCATCTTCACATGAAAAAATAAGAGAAGAAAAATATAGTATATAATAGTAATCATCTCATTTAATAAAAGATATATATATTCAATAAAATGTAGAAAATAACATTGAGCTAGGAAAAATCCACAAAAATATCAGTTGGAACTGGGAGATTGCCATCTTCAACTGAAAAATAAGAGAATGCTAAATTAGGCCAAAAATCAAGTCATTTAATAAAAAGATCCTCGCGGTCAGAATAATCCCCAAAAATGTATGTTGGAACCAGGAGATCGCGATCTTCAACTAAAAAAGAGAAGGCAAAATCAGGCCAAAAAATCATTGCATTTAAAAAATTCATATCTGACAGAAAATGTAAAAAAATAGTCCCAAGTAAAGAAGTGTCCGTAAAAATGTTCGTCGGAATCGGTAGATAGCCATTTTCACCAGAAAAACTAAGAGAAGAAAAATGTAGGCTATAAAAATCATCTCATTTAATAAAAAGATACATATATTCCATATAATGTAGAAAATAGCACCGAGCTCAGAAAAATCCACAAAAATATCAGTTGGAACTGTAGATCGACATCTTCAACAACAAAATAAGAGAAGGCAAAATTAGGCCAAAAATCAAATCATTCAATAAAAAGATCCATATCTTCCAGAAAATTTAGAAAATAGCCACGACGTCAGAATAATCCGTAAAAATGTCCATTGGAACCGGGAGGTCGCCATCTTCAGTTTAAAAAAAAATAAAAGAATACAAAATTTTTCCAAAAATCATATCATTTAACAAAACATCCATATCTTATAGAAAATATAGAAAAATAGTCCAAAGAAAAGAAAAGTCTGCAAAAATATCTATTGGAACTTGTAGATCGCCATCTTCATCTGAAAAAATAGGAGAAGAAAAATGTTGGCTATAAAAATCATCTCATTTAATAAAAAGATACATATATTCCACAAAATATAGAAAATAGAGCCAAGCTCAGAAAAAATCTGCTAAATTATCAGTTAAACCGGGAGATCGCTATCTTCAACCGAAAATAAGAGAAGGCAAAATTAGGACACAAATCAAATCATTTAATAAAAAGATCCATATCTTCCAGAAAATTTAGAAAATAGCCCCGAGGTCAGAATAATCTGCAAAAATCTTCACCAGAAAAATAAGAGAAGACAAAATTAGCTATAAAATCATATCATTCACTATAAAGATCCATGTCTTATAGATATTGTAGAAAATAGCCCGGAGCTCAAAAAATTTGCACAAATGTAAATTGGAACAGGGAGATTGCCATCTTCAACTGAAACAAGAGAAGTCAAAATTGGGCCAAAAAAATCATATCATTTAATTAAAATATCCATATCTTCCAGAAAAGTTAAAAAAAATATTCCCAAGCCAAGAAAAATCCGCAAAAATGTCTATTAGAACGGGTAGATTGCCATCTTCAACTGAAAAAATAATAGAAGACAAATGTAGGCTATAAAAATCAAATTATTTAATAAAAAGATTTTTATCTTTAATCAAACATAGAAAATAGCACCGAGCTCATAAAAATCCACAAAAATGTCTGTTGGAACCGGGAGATCGCCATCTTCAACTGAAAATATGAGAAGACAAAATTAGGCCAAAAATTATATCATTTAACAAAAAATAGATTTATATCAAAAAATTTAGAAAATATCCTCGAGGTCAGAATAATACGCAAAAATATCGGTTGGAACCGGGTGATCGTCATCTTCAACTGAAAAATAAAAGAGACAAAATTAGACGATAGAAATGATATCATTTAATATAAAGATCTATATCTTTCGGAATATGTAGAAAATAGCATGGAGCTTAGAAAAATCCGTAAAAATTTCCGTTGGAACCGAGAGATTGCCATCTTCAACTTTAAAAAATAAGAGAAGACAAACGTAGGCTGTAAAAATCATATCATTTAATAAAAAATTTCTATCTTCCATAAAATGTAGAAAATAGCACCAAGTTCAAATAAATCCGCAAAAATGTTCGTTGGAACCGGGAGATCGACATCTTCAAATGAACCGTTAGAGAAGACTAAATTGGGCTATAAAAATCATATCATTAAATATAATGATTCATATCTTTCAGAAATTGTAGAAAATATCATAGAGCTCTGTAAAATCCGCAAAAATGTTAGTTGGAACCAGGAGATCGTCATCTTCATTGGAAAAATAGAGAAGATAAAATTAGGCCAAAAATTATATCATTTTATAAAAAGATCCATATCATTCATAAAATATATAAAAAACACAAGCTAAGAAAAATCCGCAAAAATGCCCATTGGAACCAGAAGATCACCATCTTCAACTAAAAAAATAAGGGAAGACAAACGTAGACTATAAAAATCATATCATTTATAAAAATGTAGAAAATAGAACCGAGCTTATAAAAATCCACAAAAATTTCCGTTGGGATAGGGAGATCGCCATCTTCAACTGAAAAATTAGGAGAAGACAAAACATGCCAAAAATCATATCATTTAATGAAAAGATCCATATCTTCCAGAAAATTTAGAAAATGTCCCAAGGTCAAAAGAACACGCAAAATGTTCAGTTGCAAACGGGAGATCGCTATCTTCAACGGAAAAATAAAGAAGAAAAAATTATGTTAAAAAATCATTCAATAAAAAGATCCATAACTTCACGAAAATGTAAAAAAATAACCCCGTGCTCAGAAAAATCCGAAAAATGTCCTTTGGAATCGGGAGATCGCTATCTTCAACTAAAAAATAAGAGATGATATAATTAGGCCAAAAAATCATCTCATTTCATAAAAATATATATAACTTCCAGAAAATATAGAAAAATGTCTTAAGTAAAGAAAAAGCTGTGAAAATGTCCATTGAAACAGGGAGATCGTCATTTTCAACTAAAAAAAATAAGAGAATACAAACGTAGGATATAAAAATCATATTATTAAATAAAAAGTTCTATATCTTCTATAAAATTTAGAAAATAGCTTAGAGCTCAAAAAATATGCAAAAATGTCTGTTGGAACGGGAAGATCGCCATCTTCAACTGAAAAATAAGAAAAGAAAAAATTAGGATATAAATAGCATATCATTTATATAGAGAAAGATGGCGATTTCCTGGTTCTTAATTTTGTCGTCTCTTATGTTTCAGTTGAAGATGGCGATTTCCCGGTTTCAATGGATATAATTTGGCATTATTTTTTCTTCTCTGATATCATTTAACAAAACGAACCATATCTTCTAGAAAATGTGAAAAATAGCCCGAAGATCAGAAAAATCGGATAAAATGTCTAATGGAACCGGGAGATCGCCATCTTCAAACGAAATATAAGAGAAGACAAGATAAGGCTAAAAATCATATCATTTAATAAAATGATTGACATCATCCACTGGAAAATAAGACAAGACAAAATTAGGCAACAAATATCATTTCAATTAATACAAAGATCCTTATCTTCTAGAAAATAAACAAAATAGCCCTAATCTCAAAAAAATCCGCAAAATTTTCCGTTGGAAACGGGAGATCACCATCTTCCTCTGAAAAATAAGAGAAGACAAAATTAGGCCATAAAATGTTGAGTATTGGACCTCTCCCAACTTGGTGTTAATGATGAGCAAACATAAATACTTGTGACTAATCCCCTATTTGCAGTTAATCCATTGCCTAAGTGCATTATGAAGATCTACTTGCAATGGATGACATTCAAAGATCATTGAAGGCAAATGAAATGGATTGGATGATCGTAGATGGTGATTGAAGCTCCTAGAAGACTTCAAGCTCATGCGTTGGACAGAAGAGAGAATTCGTCGAATGTAATTTCTTTATATCTCTTCTAGTATCTAGCTTAGAAGTAGAACATTGTTGGAGCGCACACACATCTTCATTTCAGTCTTAGGAAATCATTTGTTCAATCGTCCTTAGACTCCAATTCATTTCTTTATTAATTATGCATGTATTTTTTATAACAGTCGACTGCTGAACATTTTACAGTTGCCTGTCTCAAAAACAGTCGACTGTTATGCACAAACTTTTACAGTCAAGTTTTGGGCTTCTCTGTTTTAATTCCCACAGGCGACTTATGACTTATTCACAAGCGCCTGTCCTTGTGACAGTCGACCGTGTTTTGTTAACCAGTCACCTGTCTATCTTTAGCCCAAAGCCTAATTCTCTGATTACTCTGGCTAGTCGACTTATGTTTGGATTTACAGTCGACTGTCAAAAAAACAGTTGACTGTCAATGCTGCAACAGTCGTCTGTCTGTGAGCCAACCTGTTGACTCAACTCTCTGGAAATTCTCAGGGTTATGACATTCGTCTGTAGAAGACATTACAGTCGCATGTTCTGATTAACAGTCGACTGTCGTCTCTTCATTAGTCGTTTACCCTGTTCTTCCAGATGTTTTCCAGACTTCTTCAACTTACCCTGTTTCAGCCAGTCACCTGTAGAAGGATTTACAGTCGCCTGTTGGTTCAACAGTCGACTGTCTATGCTTCATCAGTCGACTGTCCGCATGGTAAGTTAACGTTATGAATTCTTACCTACCCTATCTGACTGTGCAGCAGTCGATTGTGATTTCCTCAACAGTCGACTGTCGCGAGCTCAGATTGTTTCCGTTAAAATTTTTCTCACGGCTTTCAAAGCGGTTTTGCTGAATTCGTTTGTAGGGAATTGAGAAACCTATATAAGGAGCATCTACTGTTCTATTAAGAGGTTACTCATTCTTCCAAGTTTCATTTTGCTAAATCTCTCAAGATCAAAGCTCTCAAATCCAAAAGCCCTAAGAATTCCAATCTTTGATCTCTTGCTCTCCAACCTAGAACCAAAGAGATATCTTCTAAGCATTTGGTGTCGTCAAGAGAAAGGTCTTTCCTCTCTTCCAAGAGAGTCTTTCAACGCACACCACACTTCTCTTTCAAGTTCTACTTCAAGGCATAGGTGATTGTAAGTGTTACTTTCATATTTCATAACTTTCGTTATTTGCATTTTACTTTCGGGTTGTAAGAGTGGTTTGCTTCTCCCAAGTTGTGTGAATCAAGGTCAATCGATTGTATTTCGATTTCAGTTGTAGGGTTGCTACAAGTGGGTTTTAAGGAAACCTCAAGTTAGAGTTCTAACTTGAGTATCCGGTTGTTAACTGGGTGGCAGGGACGTAGGATTACCGGGAACAAGTCAGAAAGTGACTTGGGTAATCCGAACCCTTGAAACACCCTTGAGTTTGCATTTGTTTCATTTTGGGTTCAATTTCTATTCCGCACTATTTTGTTGGTTAGGAATTTAAATTGGTGTAACTATCTTTTTAAATTTCTTAAACACTATTCAACCCCCCTTCTAGTGTTTTTGTAGTGACCCTGTGCTATGAGGAACAAACAATAGAGGGGGTGAATAGTGTTTTATAGAATTATAAGGAATTTACGCCAAATAAAACCCTACTTAACCAACAAATGCGGAATACAATAAGTGAACAACAACATAAGGAATAAAGCAATGCAACAAGCAATCTACCCTGGTTCGGTGCCACCCAAGTCTCCCCGACTTGTTACCGGTGCCCTACTCCAGCAACACCCGGATCCCCTCCGGATACTCTAGCAGGCCGCTAGAGATTTCCTTTAGCCCACTTGCGGAAACTCCACAAGTGCAATCGACCTACAATCGATGTACGTGTATCCCACAACCCGGGAACACGCAAAGTCCTTAATCCCACAATCTGAGACTAAGCACACTCTCACAAACCGAGAGCAAAACGAAATCTTGACTCCCACAACTTGGGATCAAGTCCATCCTCTCACCACAGTGAGTATACAACAAATATGAAGTATAAAGAATGAAATATAAAACTTCTTACCACAAAATCGTATGCCTTGAGAAATACTTACCAAATTAGGGCAAGAATGGATTTTGAGGAAGATGAGATCACCAAACCCTAGCTCCACCAAGATGAGCAGCAATAGATGGCTAGGGAGGAGTTGGTGACTTGGATTCAAGCTCTTAGCTTGAGAAGCTCACAAGGAATGAGAATCTCTCTTGAGGAATTAGGCTCAAAGAGTGAGGGAGAGATTCTTGTGAGATGAGAGAGCTTGGAATTGGAGTTGAATGGCTCTTCTCAAAGGTGTGAAAATGTCTCTAATTTCAGCCATGGATCCCTGGTTAGAAGCACTCAAGCTTATATAGAGAAGAGAGAAAACGATCACCAAAATCGTGGCATTAAATGCTTCAACGGCTCTATTCTGAAGCTGCTTAATCGGTCTAAGAAGGATCACTGACCGATTAGTTTTGCAACTAGTCGGTCGGTGAACCTTCTTGGACCGACTAGAAAGAAGACAGCGAAGAACAAGATATGAATAACTAGTCGGTCTAAGAAGAAACGCCAACCGACTAGATCGTCATTTAGTCGGTCGTTGAACCTTCTTGGACCGACTAGAAAGTTGACAGCAACGATAGTGAATTCAAGGATATGAAGAACTAGTCGGTCTAAGAAGAAACATCAACCGACTAGTTTGACAACTAGTCGGTCGGTGAACCTTCTTGGACCGACTAAGTAGTCAACAGTAAAGAAGTGGAATTTCACTTAGAAGTCTGAGAAGAGACACCAACTGACTAGATCGTCATTTAGTCGATCAGTGAGCCTTCTTGGACCGACTAAAAGGTCAACAAATAGTCTTGAATAGATTAGGACAACAAGTCGGTCTGAGAAGGATTTCCAACCGACTAGATCGTCATCTAGTCGGTCGGTGAACCTTCTTGGACCGACTAATTGACCAACAGTGAATGGGCTGAATTTAACTAGGATGTCTAGTCGGTTCAAGAAGAATTTCCAACCGACTAGATCGTCATCTAGTCGGTTGGTTATTCTACTTGAACCAAACTAATATGCATACGAAGCCAAGAAAAGAAGCGATAAGCTACGTGAAAGTTTCTAATGGCTTCTAAGGCAATCCTAGAGATAAGATATGAAAGTTTAGAAGATTTCTAGGCAGGTACTACTCAAGGCTTAACATTCTACTAAACCGAAGCTAGAAGACAATAAAAGTAAACACGATAAACCGTCTTCAAAGCTCAATCATAGAGAATTCGAATCCCTTGACTTCATGAATACTCCTTGAGCTTCAACAAAGCTCCAGACACAACGATCACGCGTTCTGAGGAAGTCTTGGGACGTCGCTAGAGATGAACAAATTACTTTGACGACGATCTCCATAAATCTTCATGGTCTTGAGTCTTTTAGTTGAATGACTTAAACATCATAGTCTTCGAAGCTTTTGACTCATCCATTACTTTCTTCTCTTTGGATTGAATCTCCATTCATTTATTGATGCCATTGACTTAAGGTTTGAGGTAGCCATTGAGTTCTTCAAGCCAATGCTTCACCTATGTTGATCTACCAAGTTCTCCACTTGAATCAACACATGTAGTCACTTTTGATCTTCTTGAATCTAATTGGTGACTTTGTAGCTAACTGCAATCACAAGAGTTAGTCACAATGATTTGTGTTTGATCATCATCAAAATCAAGATGCAGAGTCCAATACTCAACATTCTCCCCCTTTTTGATGATGACAAACCAAATATAAACAAAATAAATAATTGTGCATTAAATATACTTCCTCCCCCTGCAATGATGCCAATCAAGTTAATATCAATAATCAGTAGCATCATTCAGCAGTTAATAGTGTGTGTATCACATGAGGTTGTGTATATATCGCATGAGTGACCAGAAATAATATGCGTACACAATACAAATCATATAGGTGATACACATCATAAACATGAGCATGATTACCATCATATATATAATGTAATCAATATAACCCAAGGTAATCACCAATGATCCCCCTGAATCATATACATGAACGATCATACATAAAGTCTATATGGTTCAAGTTATTGTTTAACACTCACCATTAATAAGCACACATCTTGTTTATTTCTCTCCCCCTTTGTCATTAACAAAAAGCCATGGGGGTAAAGAAGAAACAAATGCAAAAACATAAAGGTATATCAATTGTAAAGTTACCAATTGTAAAGTTCTCTAAAGTAAAGTTACCAATTGAAAACTATATATCAAAATAAAGATATCAAATGCAAGAGCACATATCCAACAACAACTCAATCACCCTCAATTATCACAAAAAGATAAGCAATAAGCATATGTGATAAAAGATTACAATAGATACTAATTGTAAAGAGTAGTGTGAGCAGTGTTAGAAAAGTGACAATGCAAATAACATGACATCACTTGTGAAATAAAAAACAAGTGATCAAATAGTGTCAAATACCCAAACATTAACTCAATTATCACAAAATTTATAACATTAAGCATAATGTGATAGACTGTCCTGTGACACCAATTATATACTTGGCAAGATATATTAAGCATAATTTAGTGCATGGAAAACAATTCTATGTTTTCATACAAGCAAATCTATTTAATCAATATAATCGTCGAGCGACGAAGTCAACAAACATGACTATGGAAATGCTTGACCATGTGTACAAAGTTATGTTATAATAATAACACAAATTAAGTATAATGGCATAAGAAACCAATAGTAGACATACCAAGTCATCTCCAAAAGTATCTCCAGCTAAACTCCACAAAGCATCTCCAAAAGTAAGCATACCAAATATAAATGAAGTGTGCGATGTGGGGTGACAAGGTGATACAATGAAAATGAATATCAAATATCTATATCATGTAAAAGTGTTATGCCAAAATAGAGATAGTAACATCATAAAACGTATGGCATACACAATTCTAGCACCCTAGAAAACTAATTGAAACAATGTTCAAAAGAACCATAGTACTAGCATGCATTCCAAAATAGATACTCACATAATGAGTCAAAGATAAGCATGAAATGCCATGAGCATAAGGAAGATAAGCACTATATCATACGCTCAAAACTAGCATCAAACAAGATCATGTAAAGATGATATCCAATATAAATAGTCTAACAATTGTAAATATGATACCAAATGTAAATATGATATGTAGAGATGATACCAAATGTAGTTTAACAAAGTATGCAAAGCAGGCAAATAGTGTCAAGATCATGACATCACTTGAGAAGAAAAAAACAAGTAAACAAATAGAGACAAGAACTCATCCTAGCTCAATTATCACAAAAGATTCAACATGAGGCATAATGTGACAAAACATCTTTTGAGCAAAGGCATGAAGATAGTCTACGTTCAAAGTCACAAGGTAGGATATAAACGAATAAAGTTTATCATGAACATCACAAGCATGCATACCAATTGTGCGAATAGAATAAAATGACTTGTGTAAGCACAATATAAGCGGAGGTAGCATCAAAGAAGTCATAGTGCATCAAGATATATTCATGGAAGAATATCTATGACAAAATATATGTATCATCAAACACAATATAAATCTTATGTGATCATGTAAAGCACAAGTTATCTCTAACATCTCATAAAAATAGCATAAAATATGAGCATGAGATGAGAGAAGACATAGTGAGAAATATAGCTTGAAGATCACTAAGTAATCTGAATGAATGTTATGTCACTTGTGAAAATATCATACATGAAAGATTTAGCTATAGACATGAAAGATCTCTTGAATAAAATTATAGCTAAACAACAGTCATGAAGTAATTAAAATGACAAGTTACATACATTGATCACCCCAAAACATATCAATACGTCTCATAAAGATAAACTATAAGACAAGTATGAGATGTGTGGTGATACAAAGAACAAATACGCATAAAGATTCTAAATCATTAATCTTATACATGGCATGAATTATGTATAACGTGATGAAGTATAGCATGCCATAAAGAAATGCATGATTTTACTAGAATGGTATGACAAATAATGATACATGAGTCGTAATAAGACATATATAACATACATGAACAAGGTAGTCACATAAACAAACAATCTTCATGAGGGTGTGACAAGAATGAGCTAATGAAGAAGTATGCTATATTACACAAATCCAATATATTAAAATACTAATTGTAAACATGGTAGTCAAAACCAATATATTAACATACCAATTGTGCAAAACACATACTTACAATCATTTAGCCCTCCCTATATGTGTGCATCTCCAATGCACCATCCTTTCCTTTGAATTGATCCATCATTTGTAAACCAAGGAGTGTGTAGGGTAGGCATCTTGCACAACAATCTGACAATTCAACAATTGGTGGTATCCAAATTTTTTTTGGATCCAATAGGTTAAGGAACAAAATCAAGTAGTCCAATAACCAATCATTTACCAATTGTAAATAATACTCATCAATAGAAATGCATGACATGCATTAATAGGAGTTATTATAATCACGAAATCATACATGTAAGGAATTAACAATTCTTAACCATTAGAAATTCGGTACACCTAGACTAATAATTCCTATGCATATGATTTAATCACAATACATTATACAAGCAATCATCATTATGAATACACACATCTAATACAATAGTGTGTGCAAGAAAGATTCCTCGTTCAATATGCATACGTGCACAAAATAAACATTCACGGCACAACACATATTGAAGGAAGGCAAGAAAAGTAATACCACAAAGAGTGTGCATGAAAAGCATAAAGTATTAATTTTCAAAACCAATTTTCTTTTTCCCTTTGGCATATCAACAAGATAGGAAGGTGCAAATTGATAATAAATCACCAAGGGTTAGAGAAATCAACCAATCTATATGCATAACATAATATGAATGAAATGCAATGACATATAGATGAACATAACATGATAGCAATCAAAACATGTCATACTCCCACAAAATCATACAAGCATGGTACCCAAGCAATGAAGTGCAATATGAGTGAGTTAGCAAGGTGGAAATCAAATAGTTTGATTATATATATATAATTGCATGAGAATATGTCATTCCTAATATACGATTCTATATGTGTGTTCATACCATGCCTAGAAACAATCTTTGGAATCCAAAAGACAGTGATTTGGGATTCTTAAGAGGTTGTAGAGGCATAAGTAGGAAGTTGTGATGCACGCTTGTGAAGTGGAACATAAATATAAGCGTGTATCGTGTGTGAAACATGCAAATGAGCATTAGTTCTAACATGAAAATATTTAAGCCACATGTTATAAATAATCCTCGAATAAACATATGAGTAAGGATTATGAATACACAATGCACATTAGTCAAGAATTTGACACACGTGAAACACATAGACATGAATGACATACGAGGCACACAATATGCAAACATAGAATATGCATGAGATAGTCTTAAACACAAAGTGACATCTTCATGCATCCAACACACATGGATACCAAATTTAAGGATATACTTACAACATTAAGCTTCCCTACTTTGGTTCATCACTTAAGCACCATCAACTCCATTTGAATTAAAATCTTTGCAAATCAAGGAGTTGGTAGGGTTGGTATCCCAATGTGGATTGAACCTAGAAAACATAATTTTGGTATCCAAAAACCTTTTTGGATCCTATGGGTTAGACAACATATTTAACAAACTAAATTCAAATAATTGTAACACATATCCTAATGTAATCATACACAATATTAATGAAGCATGTAATCATGTTGCTAGATAAATATATAACCATATACATGCATATACCAAAAGTAAATATGTATATCATAATCCAAACGCATGACATGAATCATATGCAACAAAACATGAATATAAGCCAACCCATGTATTGCAAAAAGAAACATGAAAATCACAAACATAATGATTTACTAATAATCATGCAATGAAAATCAATTTCAATATGAATTTAAGTTTCTAACAACCATGAGCATCTAAGACCAAAATGCAAACAAAAGAATAAACCAATTCTAAACACAAATGCTTTGGTACCCATAAAATGAATATAAGCTTATGGTACCAAGCAAAGAAGGGTCAACGGAAACTAACCCTTCGGAAACCAAGTCCAAGAGGACTGTGATTTCCCAATATAATCATCATTCAAAATAATATCATGAATATAAGATTGCACATACATATCCTTAGCATGAATGCTAGTGTTCTTAGGACCCCAAATAGTGTATAATTTGGGTATCCTCTTCCTAGTGGTTGCATGCACAAAAAGTTGATTTCTACGTGGTGCATGTGGCCTAGGAACATGAGATCTAGCAAGAGCATGAGGAGATGTGTATGGAACATTGTGTTGTGCTAATGCATGATGATTGGCATATGGTCCATGGTGTGGTGTTGCATACTTACGTGGATGAATATAAGAAGTGTATGCATGAGGATGATCATGAGAATAAGCATGCACATGTGGATGTGATATGTGATCATAAGCATGTGAAGGTGCATGAGCATGAGTACGTGCATGAGAGTGTCTCAAATGAGTGTTTGCACGTGCTCGTGGGTGTGGAACATAAAAACCATCATTCGAGTGAACATGTGGTGTAGGAGGTGTGTTCCTACGTGGCATAGTATTTGTGTACATGAATGCATGACCCTTCTTTGGAGGTCCACCCAAAGTGGGTTTCTTTCCAAAAGAGGGAGGAATAGGAGTGGTGGTTTCCTTAGTAGTAGAACTACCCAAGTTGTTATAGACACCACTCGTGGATGCACCGGAGGATGGCCTCACAAAATATACAGTTACTTCACTATATGAGGTGCGTGCATTGGATGCACTTGCCTTAGAATAACCAAGGCCAACATGATGGTTTGCAGGTAGTTGATTCTTTAGCAAATCATCCAAATTGTCCATTCCCTTGTTGAATCTCTCAATAATGGAGGACATGAGCTCATATTTCTTTGAAATTGAAGAAATAGTGGCATCCAAGGTGGATGCACGTGTGGTGAGCTCGTGCACTTGGGATTTGAGATCCTGATTCGCAATGCCCAAATAAGTGTTTTGAGATTGAAGATTTTCAATCTCAAGATCGTTACTATCCGCAATGGAAACACGATCAAGTTGAGATTTGAGGGACTCCACATCATTTCTCAACAAGCCATTTTGAGTAAGCAAACTTGCTTTCTCAATAGCGAGTGTCTCAACAATGGTGTCATTGTTAGAGGTGCTACATGAGGATGTGTTAGAGAGACTAGCAATTTTATTCTTAGCATCACAATATTTATGCATAAGCTTTTGATATTTATCAAATAATTGCTTAAGTTCAATTTTAAGATCATCTGTTGTTACCTCTTCATCGTCGCTATCGCTTTCACTTGAGTCACTTGATTCGTCACTAGAGTCGTCCTCTCGTGCCATCAAATCCATGAATGAATCTCTTTCATCATTGGAGGAAGAACACTCCGAGGTGGACTCTTCTTGCTCCGCTAGCATGTGCCATAATTGATATGCCGTTGTTGCCTTGGACACACGCATAAGAATATCATAAGTTAAAAAATCAAGCAAGATATTCATTACCTCTTCATGTTTCTTCACCAATTCTTTTTGCTCATTAGTCCACTTATGTACGGAAGTGGTAGGTGCATGAAAGGGCTTCTCCACAAGATTCCAATAATCCTCATCAATGGATTGAATATAGGCCTTCATCTTCACACACCAAATTTGATAATTGGGCCCGAGGAGATATGGTGGAAGAAGGCATCGTGTGTTGTTGATGTTGGTTACCATAGCTATAACCTTGCTCTGATACCAATTGTAGTGACCCTGTGCTATGAGGAACAAACACTAGAGGGGGGTGAATAGTGTTTTATAGAATTATAAGAAATTTACGCCAAATAAAGCCCTACTTAACCAACAAATGCGGAATACAATAAGTGAACAACAACACACGGAATAAAGAAATGCTAACAAGCAATCTACCCTGGTTCGGTGCCACCTAAGTCTCCCTGACTTGTTACCGGTGCCCTACTCCAGCAACACCCGGATCCCCTCTGGATACTTTAACAAACCGCTAGAGATTTCCTTTAACCCACTTGCGCAAACCCCACAAGTGCAATCGACCTACAATCGATGTACATGTATCCCACAACCCGGGAACACGCAAAGTCCTTAAATACCACAATCTGGGACTAAGCACACTCTCACAAACCGAGAGCAAAACGAAATCTTGACTCCCACAACTTGGGATCAAGCCAATCCTCTCACCACCGTGAGTATACAACAAATATGAAGTATAAAGAATGAAATATAAAACTTCTTACCACAAAATCCTATGCCTTGAGAAATACTTACCAAATTAGGGTAAGAATGGATTTTGAGGAAGATGAGATCACCAAACCCTAGCTCCACCAAGATGAGCAGCAATAGATGGCTAGGGAGGAGTTGGTGACTTGGATTCAAGCTCTTAGCTTGAGAAGCTCACAAGGAATGAGAATCTCTCTTGAGGAATTAGGCTCAAAGAGTGAGGGAGAGATTCTTGTGAGATGAAAGAGCTTGGAATTGGAGTTGAATGGCTCTTCTCAAAGGTATGAAAATGTCTCTAATTTCAGCCATGAATCCCTGGTTAGAAGCACTCAAGCTTATATAGAGAAGAGAGAAAACGGTCACAAAATTCGTGGCATTAAATGCTCCAACGGCTCTATTCTGAAGCTGCTTAATCGGTCTAAGAAGGATCACTGACAGATTAGTTTTGCAACTAGTCGGTCGGTGAATCTTCTTGGACCGACTAGAAAGAAGACAGCGAAGAACAAGATATGAATAACTAGTCGGTCTAAGAAGAAACGCCAATCGACTAGATCGTCATTTAGTCGGCCGTTGAACCTTCTTGGACCGACTAGAAAGTTGACATCAAAGATAGTGAATTCAAGAATATGAAGAACTAGTCGGTCTAAGAAGAAACATCAACCGACTAGTTTGACAACTAGTCGGTCGGTGAACCTTCTTGGACCGACTAAGTAGTCAACAGTAAAGAAGTGGAATTTCACTTAGAAGTCTGAGAAGAGACACCAACCGACTAGATCATCATTTAATCGGTTGGTGAGCCTTCTTGGACCGACTAAAAGGTCAACAAATAGTCTTAAATAGATTAGAACAACTAGTCGGTCTGAGAAGGATTTCCAACCGACTAGGTCGTCATCTAGTCGGTCGGTGAACCTTCTTGGACCGACTAATTGACCAACAATGAATGGGCTGAATTTAACTAGGATGTCTAGTCGGTTCAAGAAGAATTTCCAACCGACTAGATCGTCATCTAGTCGGTTGGTTCTTCTACTTGAACCAACTAACATGCATACGAAGCCGAGAAAAGAAGCGATAAGCTACGGAAAAGTTTCTAATGGCTTCTAAGGTTATCCTAGAGATAAGATATGAAAGTTTAGAAGATTTCTAGGTAGGTACTACTCAAGCCTTAACATTCTACTAAACCGAAGCTAGAAGACAATAAAAGTAAACACGACAAACCGTCTTCAAAGCTTCAATCATGGAGAATCCGAATCCCTTGACTTCATGAATACTCCTTGAGCTTCAACGAAGCTCCAGGCACAACGATCAGGCGTTCTGAGGAAGTCTTGGGACGTCGCTAGAGATGAACAAATTACTTTGGTGACGATCTCCATAAATCTTCATGGTCTTGAGTCTTTTAGTTGAATGACTTGAACGTCATAGTCTTCGAAGCTTTTGACTCATCCATTCCTTTCTTCTCTTTGGATTGAATCTCCATTCATTTGTTGATGCCATTGGCTTGAGGTTTGAGGTAGCCTTTGAGTTCTTCAAGCCAATGCTTCACCTATGTTGATCTACCAAGTTCTCCACTTGAATCAACACGTGTAGTCACTTTTGATCTTCTTGAATCTAATTGGTGACTTTGTAGCTAACTGCAATCACAAGAGTTAGTCACAATGATTTGTGTTTGATCATCATCAAAATCAAGGTGGAGAGTCCAATACTCAACATTTCTCCATAGCCAGGGTCCTTACAATTAGTATCAGAGCGCAAGATTATAGATATGGCATCCAACAACAACAACGTTCCTTCACCGACTTCGTATCACAATCACGATTGTGATGGAGCGTCCACTCTTTTCGAAGGTCAATCTACGGTGCGTCCTCCATGTTTCAATGGCACGAACTTCGAGTATTGAAAATGCCAGATGGAGACGTTCCTAAGGAATGCTTCTCTTTGGATAACCCTCCACAAGGAATACGTCGAGCCCATCAAAGAGAATTTCGAAAAATGGACGGTTACCGAGAAGTCAACCGAAGTCAACAACGCAAAAGCAATGAACGCTCTTCATTGTGCGTTGGACCCAAATGAGTTCAACAAGATATGCACATGTAAGAGTGCATATCAAATTTGGAACCATCTCGTCGTTACCCATGAGAGAAGGAACAAGGTAAAACTTTCTAAACTATATGTTGTCGTACAAAATTTCGATATGTTTCATATGCAGGAAAATGAGAGCATAGCATCGATGTATGGACGTTTTACCGACATCACCAATGAATTGGAAGCTCTTGGGCAAACATATACCCAACCAGAGAAGGTGAGAAAGATCATCATGGGGATGACCTCCAAATAGAAACGAAGAGCTATCACCATTGAGGAGGTCAACGACTTGAAAAACTACACCGTCGTAAATCTTATCGCACTCTCATGTCTTACGAAGTAATACGGAAAAACCAATTAAAGATTCGAGCTATGATGAACCCTTCAGAAGCCAAGAAGAAAGCTTTGACATTCAACGCCAATTCATCATCCTCCGATACTGAAGAATCAGAAAATGAGATGGACTTGGGTGAAATGGCCCAAATGGTGAAGAAGTTCCAACACTTCTTTTGCAAAGTTAAATTTCCCTCCAAGAATAAATTTGATTCTACTAATAATACTTCCTCTCGTTGCTTTAAGTGTAACAAGCCAGGGCACATCAAGAAGGATTGCCCAATGCTCCGAAACAAAGAGAAGTGGAAGGCTTCGAAGTACCACAAGTCCAACAAGAACAAGAGAGATAAGAAGAAAGGACTCGTCGGTACATTCGAAGACTCAAGTGGAGAATCATCAAGCGAATCTGATGATGAGAAAGGTGAAAGTGCACACATGTGTTTCTGGCCCGAGAAGATTCACCCTCCGATGAGAGTGATTCTGACATGGATGAAACCGAGGTAACAATGGATGAATTACGTATTGCTAATGAAAAATTATTTACTAAGTATCAATCTTTAATACTTAGATATACTAGCTTAAAGAAGTTGAAATTAGCAATTCATCCATTCACATGCATTATCAACAATGACACCATTGTTGATACTTTAACCCTTGAGAAAGCAAACTTAGCTTCTCAAAATGTCACTTTGAGAAATGAGGTTGATACCCTCAAATCTCAACTAGATCAAACACATCCAAAGGATAATAGTGATCTAGTTTCACGACACACACAATTGGGTTTAGAGAATGATTCTCTTAAAACCCAAGTGCACGAGCTCAAAGCACGGGTGTCCACCTTGGATACCAACATTTCTTCTCTTAAGGAGAAATATGAGCTCATGTCCTCCCGTACTGTGAGATTCAATAAGGGAAAAAGGAAAATTGGATGATTTGCTTGCAAACCAATTTCTGGTCACACATCGTGTTGGTCTTGGTTTTGTGAATGCAAATGCATCCAATAATCGCACCTCCTATAGTGGTGTCACTATAAAATTTGTGAGGCCTTCCTTCGGTGCATCCACAAGTGGTGTCAAAGACACTATAGGTAGCAAACCTACCAAGAAAGTCAACACTTCACCATCTCTTCCTTTTGGCAAGAAACCCACTAAGGGTAGAAACCAAAAGAGAAGCCATGCTTACATATACACCAACATTCATCCACGTAGGAAATCTCCTACTTCACAATTGAATACACATGACACTTTCTATACTCCACACCCACAGACACGTAAAAATCCACACATGAGAAATACTCATGTACGTGCTCCTATACACCGATATGCTCATACGCATCATTCTTTCATGTATGCACATCCTCCACATGTCATGCATAACCCATATGTTTCTTAAAACATGCATGTTCCCAAGCATACCTATAACCCTCGTATGTCCAATGAATATCCACCACCACATTCTTATGCTAGAAACCATGTTCCTAAGAAGCATGCACCACATAGAAATCTAACAAGTATGCATGCAATTAGGAAAAGGGCTCCCAAAACATACACCATTTGGGGTTCTAAGAACACTAGCTAATATGATAGGAATGCATAAGTAGATTCCTATTTTCATGATGTGATTAATAATGGTAATTATGTTGGGAAGCGGAAGTCCACTTGGACTAGACTTCCAAGTCCATTATGTAGGTACCCTTGGACCCAACAAACATATGGTTCTAAGTCCACTTGGACTAGGCTTCCAAGCGGAAGTCCCTTGGACCCAACAAACATTGGGTACCTTGAGCTTATGGTATATTATGTAGGTACCCAAGAGAAAGAAGAAGAGCAATAAAGGTCAAACTAGCTCTAAAAGGAAATGATGGATTCTCGACAGTGGTTGCTCCAAACATATGACGGGAGATCCCTCATTGCTCTCCGAAGTGATTACCATCAAGGGTGGTGCAATGGTCACTTTTGGAGGTAATCAAAAGGGAATCATTGTTGGAGTAGGTATTGTCGGTAACCCTTCCAAACCCTTAATTACTAATGTATTTCTTGTTAGTGGCTTATGTCACAATCTCATTTCCATTAGTCAACTTTGTGACAAAGGTTACAAGGTTAACTTTGGAGAAGGATTGTGTAAAATTGTTGATTCTAATTCATATGTTTTATTTACCGGTATTAGGCGTAAAAATATTTATTATTTGAGCTTGCCTAAAACCATAAAATATTGCTTAGTTGCTAACACAAATGAACAACTATTATGGCATCGCCGTTTTGGTCATGTTCGTTTCAAGCACTTATATAAGTTGTCAAAGGTTTTCCAAAAATTGCGTTTAGTAAGAAAATCTTTTGTGATTCTTGTCAAAGAGGTAAACTTAGTAAATCATCTTTTAAGCTTAAAGAAGGCATTAATTCTAAGAGGCCCCCTAGAACTTCTTCATCTAGATTTTTTTGGGCCAACTAGAATCGCTTCTTTAGGCAATGCTCATTATGGATTAGTTGTCGTTGACGACTTCTCTAGATTTACTTGGGTTTCATTCTTAACCAATAAGAATGAAGCTTATGAAGAGTTTACCATATTTGCAAAGAAGATTCAGAATCTCTTAGGATCCACCATTATCACTATTCGTAGTGATCATGGAGGAGAATTTGAGAATGATTTTACAAAGTTTTGTGATGACATCGGGATAACTCACAATTTTTCTTTTTCTCAGGCATCACCACAAAATGATGTTCTAGAGAGAGAATAGGACCCTTATTGAGTGTGCTCGCACCATGCTCCATGATAGTCATCTTGGACTACAATTTTGTGCAGAAGCGATGCACACGACATGTTATGTGCTCAATAGGATCCTAGTGAGACCCCGAACGAATAAAACTTGTTTTGAGTTATTTTATGACAAAAAGACTCAAGTTCAATATCTTCGAGTTTTTGGTTCAAAATGTTTTATCAAGAACACTTTTGGTAATTTAGATAAATTTGAGCCAAGATCCAATGAAGGAGTTTTTGTTGGATATTTCACACGTAGCAAAGCCTACCGGATATACAACAAAACTTCTTCAACGATCGAGGAATCACTACACGTATCATTTTATGAAGATTTTGATTTTCCTTATGTTGATGATGATAGTGTAGATGCTATTTGTGATTCTCTTAGTAATGTTAAGATTAATGATTCGATTATTGAGATTAACGCTACTAATGAGATTGTTGAAGATGTTCCAAGTGATACAGGAATACACAAATCTTACCCAACTGTTCGCAACCATCCACATAACCAAATAATTGGATAGATTGGTGTGGGTGTTCGAACGAGGTCAAGAATTGAAGAATTCTCTCATTGCGCATTTATCTCTACCATTGAGCCAAAGAACATCCAAGAAGCTTGTGAGGATAGCTCATAGATAGTGGCAATGGAAGAAGAACTCATGCAATTCGAGAGAAATGAAGTTTGGGAGCTCGTTCCTCTTCCAAGTGGTCATCAAGTTATTGGGACCAAATGGATCTTCAAAAACAAGATCGATGAGAACGAGGTCATCACAAGGAACAAAGCACGGTTAGTAGCTCAAGGCTACCGGTAAGAGAAAAGTATCGATTTCGAAGAATCCTTTGCCCCCGTAGCTAGATTAGAAGCTATTAGATTGCTTTTATCTTTTACATCTCATAAGAATTTTAAACTATTTCAAATGGATGTTAAAAGTGCATTTTTAAATGGGATTGTCAATGAAGAAGTGTATGTTTCTCAACCTCCCGGTTTCATTCATGAAAAATTTCCAATCCATGTTTTCAAACTTAAGAAAGCGTTGTATGTGTTGAGACAAGCTCCTAGAGCTTGGTATGATCGACTCAAGACCTTTCTTTAGGATTTAGGTTTTAAAATGAGTGAGGTTGATTCAACACTTTTCATTAAAGATTATGAAAATGACATCCTCTTGATTCAAGTATATGTGGACGATATAATATTTGGTTCTACTAACTTTAATCTTTGCCAAGAATTTTCTAAGTCTATGAAGGATGAATTCGAGATGAGCCACATGGGAGAGCTCAATTACTTTCTTGGACTACAAATTCGACAAATGAAGGATGTGACTTTCATACATCAGACAAAGTACACATTGGAGCTTATCAAGCGATTCAGGATAGAATCATCTTCAAGCAAAAGGACTCCCATGAGTACGACAACCCATCTACACAAGAATGAGAACGGAAAAGATGTAGACGTTCGTCTATATCGAGGTATGATCGGTAGCTTACTTTATTTAACCGCTAGTAGGCCCGATATCATGTTTTCCATATGCTTGTGTGCTAGATATCTAGCTAGACCTAAGGAGTCACACTTGATTGCGGTTAAACGAATTTTTCGTTATCTCAATCATTCTCTAAATTATAAGGTTACTTTATCCTAAATCTAGAACATATGAGTTAATCTCATATAGTGATGCCGACTTTGTCGGATGCAAATCCGATAGGAAAAGTAGTGGAACTTGCCATTTCCTAGGAAATTCCTTAGTTTCTTGGTTTTCCAAGAAACAGAACTCGGTATCATTGTCCATGACTGAAGCAGAATATATTGTCGCGGGTCTTACATGTGCAAAAGTTCTTTGGATGAGACACTCTTAGAGACTATGGTGTCAATTGTGATACTTGTCTTATCATGGTTGATAACCAAAGTGCTATATGTCTTTCCAAGAATCCGGTACATCACTCCCGTACCAAACACATAGATGTGAGACACCATTTTATCAATGATCATGTAGTTAAGAAGGACATCGTCTTAGAGTAATCGAAACCCAAAAACAAATTGCCGACATCTTCACAAAACCTCTTAAAGAAGATTCATTTGTGAGGTTGCGTGGAGAATTAGGAATTATGGATGAATCTGAAATTTAGGAGCTCAACTTACTTGGTATAACACTCTTTGAGCTCATATCATCATGTTGCCTCTCTTCATTTGTTACATCTTATATTTGTCTTGAGAAAGGCAATTGAGATTTCTGTGATTACATGAGTTTTTCAAATTGTTTTAAGAGATTTGTTTTATCAACGATTTATAATTTGATGTTGATTATATGATGAGTTTATGATTAGAGTATAGGTCCTAGGGTGAGTGTTCATATCCTCTGGATTTTTATCTCACTGTGTATTTTTGGACCAGGACAGACGACTTTCTTTCCTTCGACAGTCGACTGCCCTACTCTATCTTCTCTGTTAGAAAATTGTATCTTTCACACAGATGACTGTTGACAAATTTACAGTCGACTGTTGGATCAACAGGCGACTGTATTTTAGTCATCAGGCACCTGTCTATTCGTCAGTAGTCTTTGTCTTTTTTTCATGCTTATTGATTCTCAGTCAGTCGACTGATGCGTATACTACAGTCGACTTTCTTACGGACAGGCGAGTGTATGT
>JAULAV010009165.1:0-90961 GCA_030789695.1 Scilla litardierei
TTCTGTTGAAATGGGTAGATCGCCATCTTCAACTGATAAAAAAATAAGAGAAGACAAATGTAAGCAATAAAAATCATATCATTTAATAAAAAGATCATCTTCTTTCATAAAATATGGAAAATAGCATCGAGCTCATAAAAATATGCAAAAATGTCTGTTGGAACTGGGAGATCGACATTTTTAACAGAAAATAAGAAAAAACAAAATTAGGCAAAAAATCAAATCATTTAATAAAAAGATACATATATTCCAGAAAAATTAGAAAATAGCACATATGTCAGAATAATACGCAAAAATGTCTGTTGGAACCGAAAGATCGCCATCGTCAACTGAAAAATAAGAGAAGACAAAATTATGCCAAAAATCATATCCTTTAATAAAAAGAAGCATATCTTCTAGAAAATTTAGAATATAGCCCGAGGTCAGAATAATCTACAAAAATGTCCGTTGGAACCGGGAGATCGCCATCTTCAACTGAAAAAAGAGAAGACAAAATTAGGCCAAAAATCATACCATTTCATTAAAAATACATATCTTACAGAAAATGTAAACAAATAGTCCCAAGCTAAGAAAAGTCCGGAAAAATGTCTGTTTGAACCGGTAGATCGCTTCCTTTCTTGAAAAAAAATAAGTGAAGAAAAATGTAGGCTATAAAAATCATCTCATTTAATAAAAAATACATATCTTCCATAAAATGTAGAAAATAGCACCGAGCTTAGAAAAATCGGCAAAAAATTAATTGGAACCAAGAGATCGCCGTCTTCAACTTAAAAATAAGAGAAGGCAAATTTAAGCCAAAAATCAAATCATCTGATAAAAAGATCCATATCTTCCAAAAATTTAGAAAATAGTGCCGAGGTCAGAATAATCCGCAAAAAATGTCCATTGGCACCGGTAGATCGCCACATTCAACTGAAAAAATAAGAGAAGACAAACAATGGATATAAAAATTATATTATTTAATAAAAATATCCATAACTTCCCAAAAATGTAGAACAATAGACCTGAGCTTAGAAAATCCATAAAAATGACCCTTCAAACTGGGAGATCGCTATCTTCAACTGAAAAATAAGAGAAGACAAAATTAGGCTATAAAATCATATCATTTAATTTTAAGATCCATATCTTATAGAAAAAGTAGAAAATAGCCCGGTGCTCAAAAAATCAGCACAAATTTAAATTGGAAACGGGAGATCTCCATCTCCAATTAAAAAAGAGAAGACAAAATTGGGCCAAAAAATCATATCATTTAATAAAAATATGCATATCTTCCATAAAAGGAAGAAAAATAGTCCCAAGCTAAGAAAAATCCGCAAAAATTTCTGTTGAAACGGGTAGATCGCCATCTTCAACTGATAAAAAATAAGAGAAGACAAATGTAAGCAATAAAAATCATATCATTTAATAAAAAGATCATCTTCTTTCATAAAATATGGAAAATAGCATCGAGCTCATAAAAATATGCAAAAATGTCTGTTGGAACTGGGAGATCGACATTTTTAACAGAAAATAAGAAAAAACAAAATTAGGCAAAAAATCAAATCATTTAATAAAATGATACATATATTCCAGAAAAATTAGAAAATAGCCCATATGTCAGAATAATACGCAAAAATGTCTGTTGGAACCGAAAGATCGCCATCGTCAACTGAAAAATAAGAGAAGACAAAATTATGCCAAAAATTATATCATTTAATAAAAAGAAGCATATCTTCTAGAAAATTTAGAATATAGCTCGAGGTCAGAATAATCTACAAAAATGTCCGTTGGAACCGGGAGATCGCCATCTTCAACTGAAAAAAGAGAAGGCAAAATTAGGCTAAAAATCATATCATTTCATTAAAAATACATATCTTACAGAAAATGTAAACAAATAGTCCCAAGCTAAGAAAAGTCCGGAAAAATGTCTGTTTGAACCGGTAGATCGCTTCCTTTCTTGAAAAAAATAAGAGAAGAAAAATGTAGGCTATAAAAATCATGTCATTTAATAAAAAATACATATCTTCCATAAAATGTAGAAAATAGCACCGAGCTTAGAAAAATCTGCAAAAAATTAGTTGGAACCAGGAGATCGCCGTCTTCAACTTAAAAATAAGAGAAGGCAAATTTAAGCCAAAAATCAAATCATCTGATAAAAAGATCCATATCTTCCAAAAATTTAGAAAATAGTACCGAGGTCAGAATAATCCGCAAAAAATGTCCATTGGCACCGGTAGATCGCCATATTCAACTGAAAAAATAAGAGAAGACAAACAATGGATATAAAAATTATATTATTTAATAAAAAGATCCATAACTTCCCAAAAATGTAGAAAAATAGACCTGAGCTTAGAAAATCCATAAAAATGACCCTTCAAACTGGGAGATCGTTATCTTCAACTAAAAAATAAGAGAAGACAAAATTAGGCTATAAAATCATATCATTTAATATTAAGATCCATATCTTATAGAAAAAGTAGAAAATAGCCCGGGCTAAAAAAATCAGCACAAATTTAAATTGGAAACGGGAGATCTCCATCTCCAATTAAAAAAGAGAAGACAAAATTGGGCCAAAAAATCATATCATTTAATAAAAATATGCATATCTTCCATAAAAGGAAGAAAAATAGTCCCAAGCTAAGAAAAATCCGCAAAAATTTCTGTTGAAACGGGTAGATCGCCATCTTCAACTGATAAAAAATAAGAGAAGACAAATGTAAGCAATAAAAATCATATCATTTAACAAAAAGATCATCTTCTTTCATAAAATATGGAAAATAGCATCGAGCTCATAAAAATATGCAAAAATGTCTGTTGGAACTGGGAGATCGACATTTTTAACATAAAATAAGAAAAAACAAAATTAGGCGAAAAATCAAATCATTTAATAAAAAGATACATATATTCCAGAAAAATTAGAAAATAGCCCATATGTCAGAATAATACGCAAAAATGTCCGTTGGAACCGAAAGATCGCCATCGTCAACTGAAAAATAAGAGAAGACAAAATTATGCCAAAAATCATATCATTTAATAAAAAGAAGCATATCTTCTAGAAAATTTAGAATATAGGCCGAGGTCAAAATAATCTACAAAAATGTCCGTTGGAACCGGGAGATCGCCATCTTCAACTGAAAAAAGAGAAGACAAAATTATGCCAAAAATCATATCATTTCATTAAAAATACATATCTTACAGAAAATGTAAACAAATAGTCCCAAGCTAAGAAAAGTCCGGAAAAATGTCTGTTTGAACCGGTAGATCGCTTCCTTTCTTGAAAAAAATAAGAGAAGAAAAATGTAGGCTATAAAAATCATGTCATTTAATAAAAAATACATATCTTCCATAAAATGTAGAAAATAGCACCGAGCTTAGAAAAATCTGCAAAAAATTAGTTGGAACCAGGAGATCGCCGTCTTCAACTTAAAAATAAGAGAAGGCAAATTTAAGCCAAAAATCAAATCATCTGATAAAAAGATCCATATCTTCCAAAAATTTAGAAAATAGTACCGAGGTCAGAATAATCCGCAAAAAATGTCCATTGGCACCGGTAGATCGCCATATTCAACTGAAAAAATAAGAGAAGACAAACAATGGATATAAAAATTATATTATTTAATAAAAAGATCCATAACTTCCCAAAAATGTAGAAAAATAGATCCGAGCTTAGAAAATCCATAAAAATGACCCTTCAAACTGGGAGATCGCTATCTTCAACTGAAAAATAAGAGAAGACAAAATTAGGCTATAAAATCATATCATTTAATTTTAAGATCCATATCTTCTAGAAAAAGTAGAAAATAGCCCGGTGCTCAAAAAATCAGCACAAATTTAAATTGGAAACGGGAGATCTCCATCTCCAATTAAAAAAGAGAAGACAAAATTGGGCCAAAAAATCATATCATTTAATAAAAATATGCATATCTTCCATAAAAGGAAGAAAAATAGTCCCAAGCTAAGAAAAATCCGCAAAAATTTCTGTTGAAACGGGTAGATCGCCATCTTCAACTGATAAAAAATAAGAGAAGACAAATGTAAGCAATAAAAATCATATCATTAAATAAAAAGATCATCTTCTTTCATAAAATATGGAAAATAGCATCGAGCTCATAAAAATATGCAAAAATGTCTGTTGGAACTGGGAGATCGACATTTTTAACATAAAATAAGAAAAAAACAAAATTAGGCGAAAAATCAAATCATTTAATAAAAAGATACATATATTCCAGAAAAATTAGAAAATAGCCCATATGTCAGAATAATACGCAAAAATGTCCGTTGGAACCGAAAGATCGCCATCGTCAACTGAAAAATAAGAGAAGACAAAATTATGCCAAAAATCATATCATTTAATAAAAAGAAGCATATCTTCTAGAAAATTTAGAATATAGCTCGAGGTCAGAATAATCTACAAAAATGTCCGTTGGAACCGGGAGATCGCCATCTTCAACTGAAAAAAGAGAAGACAAAATTAGGCCAAAACTCATATCATTTCATTAAAAATACATATCTTACAGAAAATATAAACAAATAGTCCCAAGCTAAGAAAAGTCCGGAAAAATGTCTGTTTGAACCGGTAGATCGCTTCCTTTCTTGAAAAAAATAAGAGAAGAAAAATGTAGGCTATAAAAATCATGTCATTTAATAAAAAATACATATCTTCCATAAAATGTAGAAAATAGCACCGAGCTTAGAAAAATCTGCAAAACAATTAGTTGGAACCAGGAGATCGCCATCTTCAACTTAAAAATAAGAGAAGGCAAATTTAAGCCAAAAATCAAATCATCTGATAAAAAGATCCATATCTTCCAAAAATTTAGAAAATAGTACCGAGGTCAGAATAATCCGTAAAAAATGTCCATTGGCACCGGTAGATCGCCATATTCAACTGAAAAAATAAGAGAAGACAAACAATGGATATAAAAATTATATTATTTAATAAAAGATCCATAACATCCCAAAAATGTAGAAAAATAGACCCGAGCTTAGAAAATCAATAAAAATGACCCTTCAAACTGGGAGATCGCTATCTTCAACTAAAAAATAAGAGAAGACAAAATTAGTCTATAAAATCATATCATTTAATATTTAGATCCATATCTTATAGAAAAAGTAGAAAATAGCCCGGTGCTAAAAAAATCAGCACAAATTTAAATTGGAAACGGGAGATCTCCATCTCCAATTAAAAAAGAGAAGACAAAATTGGGCCAAAAAATCATATCATTTAATAAAAATATGCATATCTTCCATAAAAGGAAGAAAAATAGTCCCAAGCTAAGAAAAATCCGCAAAAATTTCTGTTGAAATGGGTAGATCGCCATCTTCAACTGATAAAAAAATAAGAGAAGACAAATGTAATCAATAAAAATCATATCATTTAATAAAAAGATCATCTTCTTTCATAAAATATGGAAAATAGCATCGAGCTCATAAAAATATGCAAAAATGTCTGTTGGAACTGGGAGATCGACATTTTTAACATAAAATAAGAAAAAACAAAATTAGGCGAAAAATCAAATCATTTAATAAAAAGATACATATATTCCAGAAAAATTAGAAAATAGCCCATATGTCAGAATAATACGCAAAAATGTCCGTTGGAACCGAAAGATCGCCATCGTCAACTGAAAAATAAGAGAAGACAAAATTAAACCATAAAATCATATCATTTAATATAAAGATTCATATCTTCCAGAATATGTAGAAAATAGTGCGGATCTCAGGAAAAATCCGTTAACATTTTCGTTGGAACCGGGAGATCACCATCTTCTATTGAAAAAATAAGAGAAGACAAATGTAGGCTATAAAAATATCATTTAATAAAAATTTCTATATATTCCATAAAATGTAGAAAATATCACAGAGCTTAAAAAATCCGTTAAAATGATCGTTGGAACCGGGAGATCACCTTTTTCAACTGAAAAAAATAAGAGAATACAATATTAAACTATAAAAATCATATCAATTAATATAAACATTCATATCTTACAGAAAATGTAGAAAATATCATGAAGCTCAGAAAAATCCGCAAAAATACTTCGTTGGAACCGGGAGATCGTCATCATCATCTGAACAATAGAAAGACAAAATTAGGCCAAATTTTTTATCATTTCATAAAAAGATACATATCTTCCAGAAAATGTAGAAAAACAGCCTCAAGTAAAGAAAAATCCACAAAAATGTCCTTTGGAACTGGGAGATCGCCATCTTCAACTGAAAAATAAGAGAAAAAACGTACTCTATTAAAATCATATCAGATATAAAAATGTAGAAAATAGCATTGAGCTTATAAAAATCTGTGAAAATATCCGTTGGAATTAGGAGATCGCCATCTTCAACTGAAAAATAAGAGAAGACAAAATTAGGGCCAAAAATCAAATCATTTAATAAAAAATCCATAACTTCTCGAAAATGTAGAAAAATAGCACCGAGCTCAGAAAAACCCGCAAAAATGTCACTTGGAACCTGGAGATCGCCATCTTAAACTGAAAAATAAGATATAACAAAATTAGGTTATAAAAATCATAACATTTAATATATAGATTCATATTATATAAAACATATAGAAAATAGCTCGTAGCTCAAAATAAATCCATACAATTGTCCATTAGTACTAGGAGAACACGATCTTCAAAGTAAAAAAGAAGACAAAATTTGGCCAAAAATTCATATCATTTCATAAAAAGATACATATCTTCAAGAAAATGTAGAAAAATAGTCTCAAGCTAAGAAATATCTGCAAAAATATCCGTTGGAACCGGGAGATTAACATCTTCAACTGAAAAAATAAGAGAAGCAATGTAAGCTATACAAAGCATATTATTTAATAAAAAGTTCTATATCTTCCATAAAATGTAGAAAATAGCATCGAGCTCAAAAATATGCAAAAATGTCTGTTGGAACCGGGAGATCACCATCTTCAACTGAAAAATAAGAGAAGACCAACTTAGTCTTTAAAATCATATCATTTAATAAAAATACAAAATTTCCGAAATGTAGAAAATAGCACTGAGCTCAGAAAAATCCGCAAAAATGTTCGTTGAAACCAGGATATCACCATATTCAACTTAAAAATGAGAGAAGAAAAAATTAGGTCAAAAAATTATATCATTTAATAAAAAGATCCATTACTTCCCAAAAATGTAGAAATATAGCACCGAGCTCGGAAAAAAACGATAAAAATGTCCTTTAGAACCGGGGGATCGCCATCTTCAAATTAATAATAAAAGAAGACAAAATTAGGATATAAAAATCATATCATTTAATATAAAGATTCATATCATACAGAAAATGCTGAAAATGGTTCGGAGTTAGAGAAATCAGAAAAAATGTCTGTTGTAACCGGGAAACTGCCATCATTAACTGGAAAAATAAGAGAAGACAAAATTAGACCAAAAATCATCTCATTTAATAAAAGGTACATATCTGCCATAATATGTAGAAAATAGCACTGTGCTCAGAAAAATGCATAAATGTCCGTTGGAACCATGAGATCGCCATCTTCAACTGAAAAAGAGAAGACAAAATTAGGCTAAAAAATCATATCATTTAATAAAAAGATTCATATCTCCTAGAAAATGTTGAAGAAAAATCCCAAAGCTAAGAAAAATTCGTAAAAATGTCCGTTGGAACCTGGAGATCGACATCTTCAGCTGAAAAATATGAGAAGACAAAATTAAGCTATAAAGGTCATGTCATTTAAGAAAGATATCTATATCTTCAATAAAATGTAGAAAATAGCCTGGAGCTTAGAATAATCCGCAAAAATATTCGTTGGAACATGGAGATCGCCATTTTCAACTAAAAAATAAGAGAAGAAAAATTAGGATATAAAAATCATATCAGTTAATATAAAGATTCTTATCTTCCAGAAAGTGTAGAAAATCACCCTTAGCTCAGAAAAATCTGCAAAATTGTCCGTGGAACACAGAGATCGCCATCTTCAACTGGAATATAAGTGATGTGAAACCAGAGAGGTGGCATGATCTTCACGGCGTAGGTTATTCAAGGAACTCAAACTAAACTTAAAAAGAAGGATATGAGCACAAACTCCAGCCTTAGAGAAAGGAAAAAGAGAGTGATAGGCTCTAAATAAAGATGGTTCACTGACCTGACAAATGCAAATAGCCAACCAACATTATAGGAACGCAGCCTGCTACTTAGACCACTTACCCAACCACGAACACGAGTTTAACCAATCCACACAGCAACACACTTGGGTTGAAGCACGAATTAGGGGCTTTTGCAAATTTGGATCACCAATCTTAAAAGGAAGATTGACAAGGCAAGGTTTTACTAGAGCTAAAGAAGATATAAAAACTCTCACAATTTGAGAAGAAAACTTAATTCTGAATTGATAATCTGATTGATTGATGCTTGTTACAAAGGTTTACATGCCCTATTTATAGGTAGAGCTTGTGAGCATAAAAGACTCTCTAATTAAGGACAACTAATGGCTTTTGGTAGCCCATTAGTCATCATAATGACCTGGAATAAGTAAAAGACATAAATGTGACCTAGGAAATGTTGGGGGATATATGCACACAGTTCATTTGTATTGCATGCAAATGGATTTTATAAGTTGCAAAGAGTTTACGATATAAGTTTAGAACAATAACGATGTAGGAATTTTGCATATGATGCAAAAGAGAATTAAATGTGTCGTAAAATGTTTACATAAATATTTAATATAATAAACATATTGAAATGATTACCCGGATGACGGGATCGACCCAGTCTAAACGCCGTTTCAAACCGCGTCAAAAAAGGACTCCAAACATGTTAAATAGAGCCAAAACCATGAATTTAGCCCAAGTTGGGCATTGCAGGTAGGGTTCTCGCTAGGAGGGCACCCGACCCACCTGGCAAGCAAGTGCTTACACCCACTAAAGGAGCGGGCGCCCGTGCCTATAGGCAGCAGGCGACGCCAGCCCGATTTGTGCGTGCAGGGGCCCGCTCACCTGTGCCAGCGCAGGCACGAGCACAACACACGACCAGCGGGAGCGCGCGCTCCGCTTGCACCCGCAGGACACGTGCTGGATGTGTGCCTTAATGGCATGCACTGGCAGGTGGGGCCCATGCCGTGGGCCCATGCTTGGGTTACGAACCCTAGCTGGAATGGCATCTGCATTTTTGCAAAATGCATAGTTTTGGGCTATCTTTGAACCCTTGTTTGAAGGGTCAATATGGACTCAGAATGGAGTACAGTTTCTTCCTATGCGTTCACCATTTAACCCGCTTTGATTTGATAGGTTGTATCACGTGCGAAGCTCGAGGGAGGAAAAAATCGCTAAAGTTTGGCCTTTGTGAAAGGTAAACTTTAATTAATTTTTTCTCCAAAATTTTTTAGTCCCACATCGGATATGAGAAGAGAGGAGGGGTCAGCCGCCCATATAAATAGATATAAATAGGGGCCTACTCCCCTCCATGAAACTCGTCCCAAGCTCTAGATCTAAGTAGCTCCTTTAAACATGAGCAAGCTCGGATCCGAGCTTAAATTAAATATTCTCTTTCTTCCTAAATTTCTTCTTTGCTTCTATTCGTGCTCTAGCAAAGCTACGAATGAGCTCGGATCGGATCCGAAATCTTGACGGGGGATCCACTCAAGGTGAAATCTTCTTCGGTGCATGGTTGGCTCATCGACAAGGGTGTTACTCGCCTTAGGATGCAGTGCGGTTCAGGAAGCGATTCAGCTCGGGACAAGGAGTGGCTTGGGACGAGGAGTGGCTCGGGACGCGGTTCAGCTTGGGAGAAGCGGCACCGGGCCAAAGAAATGTTGCTGAAAACGACACTTCGTATTCTGCAGAAACGAAATGAAAGGTAAGTAGTTTAAATTAAACACTCGTTTATAAATTGCAAATGTTAGATAGATATATCCTTAAGGGTTGGTCGGACCCAACACATGGATAATAGAGATCTTGGCTAGGGATTGTTCCATTTAGGGCTTTGATTTAAAATTGCTTTAAGTCGATTTTTCCGTTGCTGTTTTGATAACTTCGTCCGACCAACTTAGGCCAGTCGTCGTATTTATGGCCATAAGGACCCAGAAAACCCAACAGTTGTATCAGAGCCTTGTCTATTTGATCTATGATTTGCATTTATAAAAGTATATGATACTTCATGTATCTCATTCAGATGGAGTTTTTATTTAAACTTTAAAAATGTCGTTTTAAAGCAACATTTTTTATTTTCGAATTTTTTTTTGAAAATTAGATTTAATTTTATTTTAAAATTAAATCTTTAAAATTATGTGATAATTTTTGATGTAACTTAAAATTATGAGATAAAATTTAAGGTACCTGTTTAGCAAGAAAATTTCATGAGATAAATTTTAATGCTTTGTTATGCTTAGCTAAATTGGTTATTTGATAATGGTTATATTAGTTTTATTAATTACTAGTTATAACCCGTGCCCGCGGGCACTGTGCATTTAAGATTTTTTTTCCGCGAAATCTTTGTCCCCCAAAAAATATTTCTACAGCCAAAATTTAAAAGAACAACAAATTAGCGTAAAAAAATTTAGAGGCACGAGCGCCTTCGGCAAGATAAAATAAATTTGGTGCTCCTTCGGCGTAGGGGTGGCAAAATAGACCCGACCCGAACCGACCCGAACCCAGCCTCTTGGGTTGGGTATGGGTAGGGGCCAATCCGGGTCGGGTCGAATTCGGGTCAACCCGATTGACCCGGATAAAAATCCGGGTCGGGTACGGCCGGGTTTGACCCCTTGACCCGGTTGACCCGAATTCGACCCGTATTTCACTCTTTTCACTCCAAACCCGAACCGAACCCGACCCGAAGCCGAACTTTTTTGCAAAATAATCACTATTTTACACCAAACCCGACCCGTACCCGACCCGTACCCGACCCGTAAGACAAACCGGGTCGGGTACGGGTCACCCGGGTTACGGCCGGGTCGGGTTCAGGTATCCGAACCCTGACCCGAATTTAATTCGGGTCGGGTTCGGGTTTACCCTTATTCGGGTCGGGCCGGTTTGACCCGACCCGAACCCGACCCGTTTGCCACCCCTACTTCGGTGCAGAACAACAAATTAGCGTATAAAAATTTAGCGGGCGCCTTCGGCGCGGATAGGTTGGTTAGACCTCTGCTTGACGCCCAAAAAACTCAGCCCGCCTCTTTGAATACACTTTCGCTGTATTTTTTTTGGGTTTCAATTTTTTTGGGATCAGCCGAAATAAGCTCAGCCGATATAAAGTTCTCTGTTGCATACTTGTAATTTAAGTTGCATATTTTTTGGATTTCTTTTTGTGTGTGTTTTTTTTGGGTCTCATTTTTTGGGTCATTTTTGAATGAAGAGTATTAAGTGATGATGATGCCAATTTCAAAAAGAAAAGATTTTGTATTCTCCCAACAAATTTTCTCCCAAACCAAAAAATTTTCCCCCCAAAACTTGATGTGACATTGCCACATAGGACAAAGTTCAAAAACAGCCCTCAATTGTAATATAGATGTTATAATTCAAGAAAACCTATTAGGATAGCCATTAAAATCTTTCAGAAAATTATAAGATATTTTTTGATGGACACGTTGTGATTTAAAAATTGTTGCAACATATTAAATTCTCGTTTATGGTAGCCATCTCTAAATCATTATTTTAATTGTTCTAATAATAATTTCGAACAAAAGGCTATGATTTAAATTGTTGCAACTTGAATTTTAAATGCCTAATACTTGATTAAGATATCACCAAATAATCCTTATAGTTGATAAGGACATTAATAAAAGTTATTAACCAATCCTAATAATTTGAATTTTAGGATTCAACTAGTTGATAGGATTAACTAGTTTTATTGAAGCCAATTTTAATCGATGGGACACATATAAATAATAAGTTTCCTTCAATGGACCATGATCCGGTCTAGTGTTTTTTGACTAGTGTTGTGGATCACCCTAGCTCGACTTGGGATATTAATCCTAGCCTAGCCAAATCCCTAGTCGTGTTCCGCTGGACCGCAAGGATGCAAATTATGATTATGTGACATCATCGATTCTATCTAGTCAATTACGTTAACAATCTTCTTCAAGATTAGTCGTAACCCTCCTTGTTTTATAGATTGGCAACTATAGGTTCTTTGTTATAGTTGTTGAGCACAATCAAGCTATGTCATAGATACTTTATGGAAATCAACTGCTCAATACATGAGATGTAGCCTAGACTTCAACCAAACCGTCGCGTCGTGCCCATACACCGAGCGCCGTCGTAAGTTAGGCTAGACACGAAAACAAGGGTCCGACTAGACTAGTCATTGTGATTTGGACGAGCACACTCATGATCATAAGTGGCTAGGGGTAAAAACTAATAAGGGAATCATATATGATATGATTGATAAAGAGTCATCTACGAATCACAGAGTCAAGTAATTTGTTGAGCACACTCAAGGTTGTGAGGCTCAGGGTGATTGGATCTCTTTCCCATTTAATTTAATTTAATTTAATCGTTCATTATTATGGCTAAAAATGATCGCAAAATAGTGGGAGGATATAGTTAGATAAAAGTCACTCTATCTATATTTAATATTGAACTATGCTAAACTATGATAGTTCTATGTTTACCAATGGAATCAAAAACATAATATCCTAAGAGAATAAGTTAACTGCCAAAATGGTTGGTTAAAGTAATATCAACTCAAATTCTAATTGGACTAACCATGTTCTTAATGACATTAAAAATGACCCTCTTGACACATGCTTGAGGACAATGATTTCCTTGAGCTCTGGGTCCAACAAAATAAATGCACGCTAGATGTCACTCGTCTCTATAAGAGGCAGCTTGAACATACTGATGTTTAAAGCATGTTTCTCAATACAATTTGTTGAGCACACTCAAGTTTGTATGGAAAACGGTTTTGATTCGCAAAGTTTGAAACTTTGATCAAATTGTTTGAACCGAAAATGAGTGCATGAGCGATGCAAGACTATGTATCCCAACCGGATCTTGAGACGAGCAACTTGTTAAGTACACCCAAGGTTGCAAAGCTCAAGTGTTTGGATACATGAGATGTTTGCACGGCTATTATTTTTGTTGAGACACGTAATATCTAAATGAGATTTAGAAAAGGAAGAAGGCATTAAGGAAAATCAATTGAGAAAGAAAGTTTTATCTATAATCAGTAAAGGCAAAAGTAGAAGGGACTGAAAATGTGACATATTTGATGTCACGACTTCAGGATAATCGTAATACAAAAAGATTGCCATACGTGTCGGAAAAAGGAGCAATTGTTGTTTCTTGGACCATAGAGGACGTCTAACATTTTTGGCAAATGTCGTCACCTTGCTTCTGAAGCAATAAGTAATTTGTATAATGATAATGTATTAAATGTTAATACATGAATACACAAGATAATAGCAAAACTTATATGGCTAAATAGACTAGGCCATACCAAAGAGACTAAGCTTCACAAGTCACATAAAGAGGGGTATGACCTCTCATATTATGAAGTCAATAGACACTTGTGAATCATATCTCAAAGGTATGATGGCCGAAATTCCATCTGTAAGACAGTGGGAGAATGAGTTGGTGAACTCATAGTCTAATACATACGGATGTACCCGGACCCAAGTCTAAGTTAGCCAGGATAAGTTGTTCCTATTTTATTACAACACGTGTTCTTGCTGAAACACAATTCTGATAAAAAAGAAACACAATGAAAGAAGTATGTGAACTGCTTCGATCAGATCAAAAAGTCGAATACTTAGCTATATAATCTTGCATAATTAAAAGAAAATGTGATTTTCTCTCAGGTCAAGTCTCTTAATACATCGGTGTATTAGAGAGCATGAATCGCACTTTGTTAGATATGGTGTGATGCATTGCAAGTGGCTCTGAGTTAGAATCCTCCCTCTGGGTTTAGTCCCAGATAGTAATGCCTAGGTTCTTGATAAGGTTCTATGAGGACCTTATCAATAAGATATTCATTAAATCAAGCGTTAGGAAGTTAAAGGAGTACTCGAGTCTCGGGAGACGAAGAGTTGAGTAAGACATCATAGTTGGTGATGACTTAGTCAACTTCCAGGATGCCATTCGGGGTGGGAACTCTGATTAATAACTTGATGTAATCCGAGAAGGGTCTATGAACGTAAATAAAGTAAATAAAGTATGGACTTTAGGTTATGTGCCCTGTTTCAGAGTGTTTTCTCACTACAAGGGCGTTGACCGTGGATAACCCGGTCAACGTGGTCAAGGGGCCCGCGGGGGTCCCTCGGGTGTGTCGAGTCGGTGCAGACGAGACGCGAGTCGGAGTTGCAGACGACGTGGAGCGCGTCGGCTGGGCCGAATCGGGGTCCTCGGTCGCAAGGAGGGCGATGGGAAGCCTCGACCCGAGTTGAGACGCTCGGCCTCGGACGGACGTGCTTGGCCTCGGCGGTCGGATGACGAGGGGTATCCTCGATCGTCCCGCTGGTTACGTGGCCGGCGAGGGGCGGAGGGGAAGCCTCGGCCCGTGGATCTGATGTCCTCCTGCACAGACGAGAACGCTCGTCAGGGGGGCCGGACCTTGGTTCCGGCCAAATCCCCTCTGATGCCTAAGTCAGACAGTGATCTGAAAGAGGAGGCCCGGCGGAGACGGCTCGACTCGAGAGGAGATCGGAACGGCGTCTCACGGCGTGAGCGGGGGAGGAAGGAGATGAAATGGGGGAACTAGGTCGTTGATGGAGTACCTTAGGTTTTAGATACCTGAGATGCGGTCCCCTGTCCTGTCGTCTTCCTAGCCCTTTTATAGACCTACCGCCGTGATTGCCCCCGACCCACGTCGCTCGTTCGCCCTCGATCGTGCCCCCTCAATCCGCCCCCCGGTCGCCGCTCCCTGCGCCATGCCAGCACCTCCCCATAACAGCCATTAAGTGGTAACGGGATCGGGGGAACGGTTATCGCTGGAGTGGGTGAGTGATTCGTGCGTTATCGGGGCCGGGTCGGATCGATATTTGGGGGCCCTCTACGGTGCTTTGCCGGGCGGGCCTGATCACGCAGATGGGCTTCCGATCGGCGGTCGGGCATCCAGGCTCGTATCTTTCGGGCTTCGTTCGGTGGGCTGTGCTTTTGGACCTAGGTTGTTGGGCCTTCGCAAAATAGACGTATCAATTGCCCCCATCGGTGGGGCCGATCGGCCTTGGCTAGCTCGGTTCGACCGATGTGTCTCCTGGGGTTCCGAGTGGCGCTTCAGTCGAGGCGTGGTCATAAATGAGGGTCATGATGAGGCGGATCGATTAGACTTCCTTTGGCGCCGATTTCAAAACGCCGACGGTTCTTCGAGGCTTGCCACACGTTCCTGTCAGGCGCTTCGAATTCGCCCCTGAGTCTGGTATATAAGATCTCGGTTGCGTGGATCCCCACTTCTTCCTCGCTCTTCCCTCTGTCCTAGGCTTTTCGCAACTTGGAGTCTCCCGTCGCCTTTGTTTCCTTGTCTTCTCCAAATTAACAAAAAGGTAACTCCTTTCTTATTTTCATATTATGGCTGCTCTTAGGATAGGTGGTTCTGGCCAAGGGGCGAGGGATCCTACTGAGTTGAGGCGGGGCGAGCCCCGGCTTGTGGGATCAGGTTCATCCTCTGGGAGTCGTCCCCTTCGAGATAAGGGGAAGGGGAAGCTCTTCCCGAATTTCGCCGGCGATGATGTGGCATCGGCTGCCGTGCGGCTTAATGTACCCCCGGTTATCCTCCGAACGCCGTCGGGGACTCCTCCTTCAATGGCCACGGAGATCCGGGAAAGGTATCTCTGCTATCAGTATGATGTTCGAGTTCCATTCATCGACGAGCGGATCTGCCTACCGAGGAACAATAAGGTCGGTGTCTACGTCGAGATGTTCCGCCTGGGTCTTCGTTTCCCGTTCAATCCCTTCCTCATCCAGGTCATGGAGTATCTCATGGTGCCCCTTTGCCAGTTCACCCCCTGTTCGATTGCGGTATTGACGGGCTTCACGATGCTCTGCCATACCCGTGGTCTGGAGCCGTCTCTCCCCCTTCTCTTCTACTTTTATCAGATCCAGACGGTCGGCCCGGGGTCATGGTTGCAACTCCGAGCCCGCTCGAGGAGGGAATGCCTGATCGGGCTGCCCCGCTGGTCGGGGGATTGGAGCTCGGATTATGTCTTCATGGTCTTCCTGGAGGGTGCCCAAATTCTGACAGGCTGGGGTGGGTCGGTCCGGCCTTGCTCCACACTAGCCCTCTCGGAGGCGGATCAGGCGGCCGCCGCGCTGCTGTCGACCCTCCCCTTGGAGGCGAAGTCCATCTGGTCTTTGTTGGATGACCTACTCTTGAAGGCCGTCTTGTGGTCTCCGGGTAGGTCGCTTTTCCAGTCCCGGGTTGCCCCGCAGCTTACCCTGATTTCGGTTTCCTTTACAGGAATGGCTGGTCGCGAGTTCACCCGTGATGTTGATGAGCTGATCTGTTGTGGAGCCGCTCGGAGCCGGGGCAGTACCTCCGGAAGGGCGCATCGGCGGACCGTTGAGGAGGAGGTGCGCCGAGCCGAGCCTTCTGTGGGCAAGGTGGTGGCTATGCCTCCCGCCTCTTCTTCTGGCGATCTCCTCTCCAGGGGGGTTGTAAGGGCCGGATCTGCCCCATCAGCCCAAGAGGCAGGGGGTAACGACGGGTCCGGTGCAGTCCCTCCTGCCCTTGGCGTGCCCCCTCTTGTCCCCGAGGGTGGAGATGGGGCAAGGCAGAAGCGCTTCCCCTCGTCGCCCACGGAGCCTCACAGAGGGAAGAAGAGGAAGGAAGATGTGGAACCCTCCAGCCCGACGTGTTCCGTGCTTCCTGCGGCGACCACCGGGGATCTTCCGGTGGCCCCGACAACCTCCCCTGTCGCGGCGTCCCCGCCTCCATTGCCGGGAATCGGAGCCCTGTTGGCGGGCAGCTCAGCCTCCCTCGAGGTCACCCCTGGGGGCTCGGTGTTTGTCGACCGAGCCCTGGCCCAGCAGGTGGCTGAGGGCTCCGTCCTCCCCCGGGACCGCAGTCTCCTCGAGAGGATTCCCGCCGACAAGGTGTCGGACTCCTTGGTCTGGATCCTTCAACAGGTTCGGCTATCTTGCTGTCCTTTCTTTCCCTTCACTCTCTTCTTAGCTCATGTCTCGTCTTCTAGGGTTCAACGCTCGCTGTGGAGTCACAGCGCCGAGCCATCCATTTGAGGGAGTTGGAGGAGTCCTCCGTGAGGGCCCACGAGCGGGCCGGGGTGGCGGAGGTAGCTATGACGGAGGCCCAGATGGAGTCTCGGCATCTCAAGCTCCGTGTGGCCGAGCTGGAGGGACGAGTGGGTGACCTCCAGGGAAAGTTGGAGGACGCTCGGCAGTTGGCTGAGGAAGCGGCGGAGTCGTTCCGTCTGGAGAGGGAGGAGCTTCTGAGGGAATTGTCGGATCGGCGTCAGGTGGCGCGGCTTGCGGAGGAGGTGGAGAGGGGTGTCGTCGGGACCCTGGGGGAGAGGATCTTTGAGGTTCTCAGGGAGGCCTTCGGTACGTATGAAGGCCTCATCGGCCCTCGGATCGTCGAAGTCATTCAGTCTTCCTTCCGAGATTGTGTGGAGCGCGTTCGGCAAGCCCCTCCGCCGGTCGATCCCCCTCGCTCCGAGCAGGGGGAGGTGCCTGGGGATGCATCCTCCCGATCCCGGGCTCCTTAAGTCATCCTTTCCCGGCCTGCCACCCTTGTTTTTATCCTCAAATTTTTTAGCATTCGCTTCGATTTGGCCCGGCCCACTTGAAATGGATCCCTGACCTCGCAATCTCCATTGGCTTCGTCACCGGCTCCCCGCTTCAGAGCCAATAATTGCTGGTTGCATGGATGTTCGCCTGGGCCAACAACTTTGGGTTCTTGGTCGACAAGTTTTGTTCTGCCGGTGTTGCCCTAGTTTTTGTAGGTGACGAACTTTTGTTGTCCGTCGAGAGCGAAATATTTGTAGAGAGGTTTCTTCGCTTCGATTTCCTGTAAATAAGACACACTTTTGTACCTTGGTTAACTGTTATAAACGAAATTGACTTACTCGAACTTCTCGCGTATTTTGCTTTGTTGCTTCGTCTTCGGCCTAGGACCGGTTGACGCCCGAGCTGGCTGGGGGAATTGCCTCCAGATTTATGGGTGATGGAGTCGGTCGGCGAGGGCAAAGCTCCTCGGCTTAGGACCGGTCGGCGTCCGTGCTGGCTGGGGGAATTGCCCCCAGACTTATGAGCGCCGGAGTCGGTCGGCGAGGGCAAAGTTCCTCGGCTTAGGACCGGTCGGCGTCCGCGCTGACTCAGGGAATTGCCCCAGACTTAAGAGCGCAGGAGTCGGTCGGCGAGAGCAAAGCTCCTCGGCTTAGGACCGGTCGGTGTCCGCGCTGGCTGGGGGAATTGCCTTCAGACTTACGAGCGCAGGAGTCGGTCGGCGAGGGCAAACCTCCTCGGCTTAGGACCGATCGGCGTCCGCGCTGGCTGGGGGAATTTCCCCCAGGCTTACGAGCGCAGGAGTGGGTCGGCGAGGGCGAAGCTCCTCGGCTTAGGACCGGTCGGCGTCCGCGCTGGCTCGGGGAATTGCCCCCAGACTTAAGAGCGCAGGAGTTGGTCAGCGAGGGCGAAGCTCCCCCTCCCCATCCAGTGAGGCAGCGGTCTTCATTCTTATGCACCCTTAGTGAAATGTTGATTCCGTCGAAGATTTAAGAAAAGACAAAAGGGAATGCAATTGTACTCTTAAGGGTCCTGTCGGACTAGTACATTTGGAGGAAAGGAAAAGGAAATAAAGCTAGACAGAGGGATGTAAACCTAGATAATCCCCTCGGACTAGGCTACGACTGGGGGGATGGACCTCGCCTGCTCACTCTATGATGCGGAGGGGTCCTTGGATGGTGTTGATCTTCTTTCCCTTGTCCGGCTGCATGGAGGTCCCTTCTCCGTGGGCCGACTCATCAGCTAAACTCCTGGCGTGCCCCCGGCTCATCAGCTTCTCAATGTCCTTCTTTAAGTGCCAGCAGTCTTCAGTGTCGTGGCCATTGTCCTTGTGGTACTTGCAGTACTTCTCCCCATTCTTCCCACCTCTTTTTGCCTTCGGTGGGGGGCGATCGGTGCGCTCTTCCTTCTGTACTTGAGCGAGGACGGTGTCTGGGGTGGCGTCCCTCGTACCCTCTCCCCGCTGCCTGTTTCTCGGCCTCTTCTCGGTCCGGTACCCTTCGGGGCTGCCTCGTCCGCTATCGCCGCGCTTGGTCCCTCGAGTGGCCTTTCCTGCCTCAATGGCCAAGGTCTCTTCGGTCAACATGAAGCGCTCGGCCCTCGCCATGATCCCGGGGAGGTCCTTCGGGGGATCGTTGTGCAGAGATTTCTTAAGGCCTTTATGGCGCAGCCCTTTCTTAAGGGCCGTTTGGACAACAAGGTCGGGAGGGCGGTTCACGTTCAGCCTTTCCGCGTTGAAGCGGCGCATGAACTGTCGGAGCGGCTCGGCTGGGCCCTGCACTATGTTAAACAGATGTTCAGCATCAGGCTTTACCTGTCTCCCTGCCATGAACTGTTTGCAGAACAGCTGGGTGAGTTCCTCGAAGCTGTCGATGGAGCGGCTGGGTAGGCTACGGTACCAGGTCCTCGCCGCTCCCCTGAGGGTCGAATAGAAGCCCCTGCAGAGCAAGTCATCGTCGGCTCCTTGGAAGGACATGTCCCCCTCGTAGTCCATCACGTGGTTTCCTGGGTCTCCTATCCCGTCGTACTTCCCCAGCGTCGGGATCTTGAATCGAGAGGGGACCCGCGCGTCAGTTATTCTCCGAGACAGGGGGCACCGGTCTCCGTGGATGCCCCTGGGGGTTCGACATCCGCCTGCCTCTGGCTCGTTCGGTGGCGGAGGAAGCACAGGTGCCGGCAGGGCTGGCTCCACGGCCCTCGCCACACTGGGGGTCGGGCTGACCCGGTGCTCCCGGCTCCTCCGGTGGGAGCTCCCGCTTCGCTGCGATCGGTCTCTCAAGTGGTGTCGATCGCTTCTCCTGCGGTGGGATGATCGTGGCCGACGAGACGACGCGGTCACCGATTCGTCCTCCGTGCCTTCGGTTTCTCTTCGGCTCCTTTCACGATAAGGGGAGGAGGCGCGTGATCTCGCCTGACGGGAGCCGGACAACGTGAACCGACGCTCCGTGTTCGGTCTTTGGTTCCCGTGGTCATCGACCACAGCGGACCGTAAGAGCGGGGGACCCCCTGCCCAACGATGGCCGTCGCCCAACGCGCCTCCATTGGCTGGCGCAGTGCCGACGAGCTGCTGTACCGTCGCGACCAGCATCTGGATGCTCGCGTTGGTCTCCTGGGACAGGGCACGGAGCTGTCCCTGTGTGGCCAGTTCCGACCCGCCAATCTCTTCGGTTGAGGGGGCGGGGCGATTGTTGTCGGGTGTGTCTTCAAGGTTGCTGTTGGGTGCGCCATTCTCCTCCTCCGGGATGGAGGGCATGCATCTCTTTCCGTTGCTGGCTCGTGCCATTGCAGGTGTGGTTTGTTTCTTCGTGAGACGGTTCGTTCCCACAGACGGCGCCAGATGTTTCAGAGTGTTTTCTCACTACAAGGGCGTTGACCGTGGATAACCCGGTCAACGTGGTCAAGGGGCCCGCGGGGGTCCCTCGGGTGTGTCGAGTCAGTGCAGACGAGACGCGAGTCGGAGTTGCAGACGACGTGGAGCACGTCGGCTGGGCCGAATCGGGGTCCTCGGTCGCAAGGAGGGCGAGGGGAAGCCTCGACCCGAGTTGAGACGCTCGGCCTCGGACGGACGTGCTCGGCCTCGGCGGTCGGACGACGAGGGGTAGCCTCGATCGTCCCGCTGGTTACGTGGCCGGCGAGGGGCGGAGGGGAAGCCTCGGCCCGTGGATCTGATGTCCTCCTGCACAGACGAGAACGCTCGTCAGGGGGGCCGGACCTTGGTTCCGGCCAAATCCCCTCCGATGCCTAAGTCAGACAGTGATCTGAAAGAGGAGGCCCGGCGGAGACGGTTCGACTCGAGAGGAGATCGGAACGGCGTCTCACGGCGCGAGCGGGGGAGGAAGGAGATGAAATGGGGGAACTAGGTCGTTGATGGAGTACCTTAGGTTTTAGATACCTGAGATGCGGTCCCCTGTCCTGTCGTCTTCCTAGCCCTTTTATAGACCTCCCGCCGTGATTGCCCCCGACCCACGTCGCTCGTCCGCCCTCGATCGTGCCCCCTCAATCCGCCCCCCGGTCGCCGCTCCCTACGCCATGCCAGCACCTCCCCATAACAGCCATTAAGTGGTAACGGGATCGGGGGAACGGTTATCGCTGGAGTGGGTGAGTGATTCGTGCGTTATCGGGGCCGGGTCGGATCGATATTTGGGGGCCCTCTACGGTGCTTTGCCGGGCGGGCCTGATCGCGCAGATGGGCTTCCGATCGGCGGTCGGGCATCCAGGCTCGTATCTTTCGGGCTTCGTTCGGTGGGCTGTGCTTTTGGACCTAGGTTGTTGGGCCTTCGCAAAATAGACGTATCATGCCCAAAGAAAGTGTTTCTTATTGGCTGTAAGTAAATCTTCAAGACAGAGGATTGGTGCAAAGAGAAAATAGTGAAGTACAACTTATGTTAGTTGAGAACGGTTATCATCCTTACTCCTATAAATGGATTATGATGAAACTTTCTCGCCGGCAGATGTGTACAGATCTACTTTAACCGAACTCGATGTAAATGCTCATGATGACCATGAAAACTCGAGCATTCATGTATAATCTGTTTTCTAAATATGATTTAGAAGAACAAACTTATATGAATCAGCAAGAGAGTTTTCAAGGTCAGTGGGACCGAATAAAATGCATGTGAGGCATCAAGGAACCGGAACATATGTTTTGACAAAGTGGTCAAAGAGTGACAATTTATCAGAAATAATTATGAACCATCTAAATGACCAGTAACTTATTTGGATTATTCTCGTAAGGTACGATGAGCTGGATGAGATCCAGGCAAGACATTAATTATGGATTCCAAGAGACCAAGAAAATTATTTGGATGAAAATCAAATATGTGGTCTAACAAGAACATAGAAAAACTTTACGTCTATACAGTAAACAATTTAGAGATTCACTCATGAAGGCTCTGTCACATAAAGTTTATAGAGACTTATGTGTAAATGCGGTATGAGATATCGGGATAAATGGGCTTGAGTGCAAGTAAGAGATGTTGGGAGATATGTATGCCATCGAACTCGAGGCAATTTATCTCTATGTAAGTGTACAAACATCTTGTTCAAAATTACAGTAAGTTGTATGGTAAGAATTTATCTAATTTAATAAAACCGTAGTCGACATTAGAACTTAGGTAAAGTCCTAAAACTTAATGCAAGGTTAAACAAGTATAGAAATGAGGATCTCGATCATGGAGAATTTTTTAACTTTTAGTAGCATAGTCTGAAATCGTTTATGGTCATAGATGTTTCGAGAAAAGGATATCGAAACATCGGATAGACCATTGTGTCTGTCTTCACCATGGAGTGGTGACAATGATCTCATGGTTGTTCAACTTGGCGAAGTAAGAGACAAGACACACTAAGAGTTATCATTGGAGAATGAGTTCACTGAATGACCCAACAAGAGTTATCATATGGTTATGATTGACCAACCTGTCAATGATAACTTTTAGTGATGATAGGCAAGCTGGTCTTTTGACTTGAGGTCATTGTACGAACCTGTACGTGAATGGTGTCTCTTAGATCACTGATCTAGCCTAGGGACAAGCCCCGTTGAAATATTTTTGGTTGGGTGACATTTGAAGCGTGCGAGGAGAGTAATGATCAAGATATGATTCGTCTCTCCCGGTCAAGGGGAGTTAGTGTTGTAATGTTAGTTCGATCTTTAATGAAAACTCTGGCCAGAGTTTGTTGGAAGTAGTCCAACATTATTTGACTAAAGATTGATAGAGACTAACCAAGTTCAAGCTAATGGGGTTGACAGTTGACCATACCCTAGGCTTGACTAAACGACATAGCTTTAACGAAAAGACTGTTATTGCGGTGTTCATCACGGACACAGTCAGTGTGGTCCTAACAATACTCATGTCAATGAGTTAACCACATAAGTATGATACCGAAATAGGGACGACACCTGCTGCTCGTGGTCTCTTCCGTCTGGGGTTTAGAGCCCCACCTGGAGTAGGGTCAGGCTGTAAGGTCTCACACAGAGTGAGACCTTCGTCAAGTAATAGGTAGAAATTAGGGAGAATATGCATTTGATGCCAAGGATAGAAAACTGCAAAGAGTTTGCAGTTAGCTCCTGCATTCGGCATAAGTGATCCTGACTGCAAGTTGGAGATATTGGAGGCTGTATATCCTCAGTTCATTTGTATTTGATGCAAATAAATTTTATAAGTCGCAAAGAGTTTGCGATATAAGTTTAGAACAATAAGGATGTGGGAAGTTTGCACATGATGTAAAAGAGAATTAAATGTGTCGTAAAATATTTACGTAAATATTTAATATAATAAATGCATTGAAACAGTTAACTGGATGACGCGATCGTTCCGCTAAATGCAGGTTCAAACCGTGTCAAAAACGGACTCCAAACGTGCGAAATATAGCCAAAACCATGAATTTAGCCGAAGTTGGGCATTGTGGGTCGGGTTCTCGCTAGGAGGGTAGCACCCAAACCGCCTGGCAAGCGGGTGCCCGCACCAACAAGGCGGGCCGGTGCCCACACCCGCTAAAGGAGCAGGCGCCTGCACCCACAGGCAGCAGGCGGGGCCCGCCCGCTTCATGCGGGCGGGGGCATGCTCGCCCGCGCCAGCGCGAGCGCGGGCACATCATGTGCCCAGGGCGGGCACATGTTGGGTGTGTGCCTTGCTGGCGTGTGCTGGCTAGGTGAGGCCCACACCATGAGACACATGCTTGGGTTGTGAACCCTGGCTGGAATGGCGGCTGCTTTTTTGCAAAATGCATGGTTTTGGGCTATCTTTGGACCCTTGTTTGAAGGGTCAAATGGACTCGGACTGGAGTGTCGTTTCTTCCTACATGTTCACTATTTAACGCTCTTTGATTTGATAAGTTGTATCACTTGCGAAGCTCAACGGGAAGGGAGGAAAATTTTGCTAAAATTTGGCCTTTGTGAAAGGCAAACTTAAATTAATTTTTTCTCCAAAATTTATTAGTCCCACATCAGATATGAGAAGTGAGGAGGTATCAGCCGCCTATATAAATATGGGCCTACTGCCCTCCTTAAAAATCGTCCCAAGCTCTAGATCTGAGTAGTTCCATTAAACTTGAGCAAGCTCGGATCTGAGCTAAAATTAAATATTCTCTTTCTCCCTAAATTTCTTCCTTACTCCAGTTCGGTCTCTAGAAAAGTTACGAAGGAGCTCGGATCAGATTCGAAATCTTGACGGAGGATCCACTCAAGGTGAAAATCTTCTTCGGTGTGTGGTTGGCTCAGCGACAAGGGTGTTGCTCGCCTCGGGACACGGTGCGGTTCGGCTCGGGACGAGGAGCTGCTCGAGACGTGGTTCAGCATGGGAGAAGTGGCGTGGGGCCAAAGAAATGTCTCTTAAAACGACGCTTCGTATTCTACGAAAACAAAGTGAAAGGTATATAGTTTAAATTAAACATGCATTTGTAAATTGCAAATGTTAAATAGATCTATCCTAAGGGGTTGGTTGGACCCAACACCGGGATAGTAGAGATCTTGGCTAGGGGTTGTTCCCTTTAGGGGTTGATTTAAAATTGTTTTAAGTCAATATTTTCGCTGCTGTTTTGATAACTTCGTACGACTAACTTAGGCCAGACTTCGTATTTATGGCCCTAAGGACCCAGAAAACCCAACAGGGAAGACTAAAGACAACGTGAAATTATGAGCCTAATTCCATGCACGAAAATTACATTTAAAATTCATAAGTTTATGCTTCTTGGCTCTAGATCTCCCCAATGAATTCAGATTTAATGTGGTTGTTGCACTTGACTCTTCAGCCCCCATGAATTTAGATTTATTGGATGCAAATGACTCTTGATCTTCCCCCATGAATTCAGAATTATTGTTGCACATGAACGTTGATCTTCCCCCATGAATGCATTCAGATTTATGGCCACATGCCTCTTGATCTTACCCCATGAATGCATTCAGAATTATGGCCTTAATTTCTTGGGCTTGGATTAGTAAGACTAAGGCCTCTTTGTGAGCACAACTTTCTTGGGCCAACAATGCTTCTACTTGGGCTCCAATTGCATTTTGCATTCTTTTTAGCATTCCTCTTGTTATTGTGCCTTCACTTAGAATGTGGTCTTCATTTTGTAAGTTGATGGGCTGGGTCACATCAACCCCCCCCCTTGAAAAGGAGTTGTCCTCGACTCTTCAACAATTGCACCAAAATAAGGAGAGATGTCAAAAACATTAAAAGTAGCCCTCACGCCATACTCACAAGTTAGCAAAAGTTTGTAAGCATTCTCTTGAGCTTCTCCCCACTTGAATCGAACATCCTTCTTATCTAGTTCATTCAATGGTTTCGTCGGTGTGCTAAAATTTTCACAAAAAAAGCATGTAAGTCCAAGAAAACTCCTGACTTGTCCAACAGTGGTAAGGGTTGTTCAATCTTGGATTGCTTTAATCTTCTCTTCATCCGTTGTAATACCTGTAATACTAACAACAAAGCCAAGAAAACAATTTTATCTGCGCAAAATCATACGTTTTAAATGGCCAAACAATTTCACCTTTCTTAGAACCTCTAGAATTTGTCTAAAGTGATCCACGTGTTCATCCAATGTTCTGATATACACAAGAATATCATCAAAGTAAACTACTATAAAGTTACCAATGTAAGCATGATAAACATGATTCATTAATCTCATGAATGTGCTAGGTGCATTAGTTAACCCAAAAAGTATAATTAACCATTCATACAATCCATGTTTAATCTTAAATGCCGTTTTACATTCATCTCATTCTTTCATTCTTATTTGATGATAACCACTTTTTAAGTCAATTTTAGTGAAAATAGTTGACTAGATAATTCATCTAGCATATCATCTAACCAAGGAATAGGATGACGATATCTTACCATGATGTTGTTAATGGCTATGCAATCAATGCACATTCTCCATGTACCATCTTTCTTGGGTACAAGCCATACCGAAATTGAACAAGGACTGAGGCTCTCTCTCACGTATCCTTTGCTCATCAACTCTTGAACTTGCCTTTGAATCTCCTTAGTATCTTCAGGATTAGTGCGGTATGCTGGACAATTAGGCAAAGATGCCCCAGGAATAAGATCAATTTGATGTGTTATGCCTTTAATTGGTGGCAGACCTGGTGGTATCTCATCAGGAAAGACATCTTCATATTCCTGCAAAAGAGATAAAACAACACTAGGCAAATCAGAGGTTATGTTGTTAGTATTCAACATCACCTCTTTGTACACAAGTACTATGAGGTTTTGTTGAGAAAACAAGGCTGGCTTAATCTCACTTCTTTTTGCCACTAGAAAACTCTTCTCTCCTTTTTCTCTTTTCTCTCCTTTTCTTTTTGAATTTTCTCTCAGTTTACTTTCTTTTTCTTCACTTAAATCTCTCATCTTTTTCTCACTCTCATTTTTACTCTCTTCTTGTTGAGTCATTTTTCCTCCCTCAGTTTCTCTTTTCTTTTCTCTCTTTATTTGATCTTACAGTATTTGTTTTAGGGATAATGGAAGGAGAGTTATTGGCTCCCCTCGAAGTACAAAAGAATAACGGTTTAAGTACCCGTCATGTGTTACCCGATGATCAAACTGCCACGGTCTTCATGGGAACAACGTCACAGATTATTTCATCTCTATATTTTCCAATAGAAAATAGGAATGTGACTTGTTTTGTTATCTTCAACTCTCCACATTCGTTGATCCATTGTAGCTTGTAGGGTTGTCGATACTTGAAGGTCGAAAGACTCAACTTCTCCACTAATTCAGCACTTGCTACATTACTGCAACTCCTCCATCTATGATTACACTGCATACTTTCCCTTGGACTAGGCAGCGTATGTGGAACAAGTTCTCTCTTTGGTTGTTCTCTTCCTCCTTCATTTGAATGCTAAGTGCTCTTCTAGTGACAAGAAATTCTCCTTTGGCAGCAATTTCTCTATCATCATCTTTAAGCAGCATCTTATCTTCTTCATCAGATTCTTCTTCTTTAGTCTCCCAGTCACCATGGTTATTGATGATCATGGTGCACTTGTTAGGGCACTTGCTGGAAATGTGTCCTCTCCCTTGGCATTTGAAGCATCTTATGTCACGACTTCTAGAAGTATTTGCTTCAGTTTGCTTCTTCTTTGGAATATCAACCGTCTTCTCAACTTTCTTCGAAGTATTCTCCTTCAAACTAGATGGAGTATCTCTCTTTGAACTGGTCTTCCAAGGGATAAAAGAATTAGATCCCTTCCTTACAGCATTTCTCCTCTTCAGTTGTTGTTCTAGATTTATGGCTTGGTGGACCATCTCCTGAAGCTTTACATAGTGATGCATCTCCACAGCATCATCAATATCAGGATTAAGGCCTCGTAAGAAACGAGCCATTGTTGCTTCTCTATCATCCATCATATTTGCTCAAATCATGGCAATCTCTATCTCTTTGTGATACTCATCTACACTCTTAGAGCCTTGATTGAGCCGTTACAGTTGGTGATGAAGTTCCCTATGGTAATAAGATGGAATAAACATCCTCTCATGGTTGATTTCATTTTCGTCCAAGTACTAATGGGACGTTCTCCATAACGTTCTTTTTTTCTTTTGCACCTAATCCCACCAAACAAGAGCATAATTAGTAAGCTCAAGAGTTGCAAGTTTCACCTTGTTACCTTCAGAGTAGTCATGGTATGAGAAAATTTGCTCAACATGCATTTCCCACTCCCAGTATGCATCGGGATCATTTTTGCCTTGAAAAGAAGGTACTTTGATTTTAATTCCACTAATGTTGTCTCCTCGATTTCTATGTATCCTTTGTTCATCACGATGAAATCTCCTTCTTCTTGGCTGGTGATCTTCAAATTCATCCCCATCAATTTGGCTCTCTGTATCTCCATAAGGTTGTTCTTGATTGTTTAGAGGATTTTGTTGTGTAGAAGCTTGATTCTCCATTTGATCTAATCATTCATGGATTCGTTCTTGCTTTCTATCAAATAATCTCTCAAGATGGCGCACTAATGCTTGCATTTGAAAAGATTTTTCTCTGTGTTGTATAGTATCTTCTGGATTTCCTACCATATTGTGAAAGAGAAAAAATTTACACTCTTAATAATCTCACCAACTTACAATTCCCCCAGAATCTGTCCTAAGCTCGTATGCAACCCAAATCCTTGTTGAGTGATCCAATAATGCCAATTACTCACTGCAACCAAGTATGTAGTGGTGGTTGGTAAAATTGTGAATAATGGAAGGGTTTAGGCCTGAAGTAGGATTTGGTCTAGCATATGAGTTCAATGAAGAGAAGGAAATTCCTTAGAAGTGCAAGACAAAACTGCAATAATAAGAGCTATTAATTTGTAAGATAACAGAATGTAAGAAATAAATTGAGGGACCACAGTTTTTTTGCCAAGCTTTACTTTTTTCTTTTATTTTTTCGGATTTTTTTGTTTTGTTTTTTGCTTTTTTTTCTTTTTTTTGCGTGCTTTACTTGTATAAAAACAACAACAAACAAATTTGACTTTAGAATGATATAAGAACAAAAGCTCTCTAAAACAGGAAAATGAAACAAAAGTCTTGCACACTAAAGATAAAAAAATCAAGGTAAGGAATTATTTTGAGGTTTGGGAGGAGTTTCTTTTATTGCAGAAATAGTGGAAATGAAAAAATTTGATACAGAAATTTTTTAAGCAATGAAATGATTGAAAGAAAACCTATCGCGTCAACCTAGGGCTCTGATACCAAATGATGTGAAACCAGAGGGGTGGCCCGATCTTTACGGTGTAGGTTATTCAGGGAACTCAAAATAAACTTAAAAAGAAGGATATGAGCACACACTCCAGCCTTAGAGAAAGGAAAAGGAGAGTGATAAGCTCTAAATAAAGATGGTTCACTGACCTGACAAATGCAAATAGCCAACCAATGTTATAGGAACGCGACCTGCTACTTAGACCACTTACCCAACTAAAACACGAGTTTAACCAATCCACACAGAAACACACTTGGGTTGAAGCACGAGTTAGGGGCTTTTGCAAATTTGGATCACCAATCTTAAAAGGAAGATTGACAAGGCAAGGTTTCACAAGAGCTAAAGAAGATATAAAAACTCTCATAATTTGAGAAGAACACTCAATTCTGAATTGATAATCTAATTGATTGATGCTTGTTACAAAGGATTACATGCTCTATTTATAGGTTAGAGCTTGGAAGCTTAAAAGACTCTCTAATTAAGGACTACGAATGGCTTTTGGTAATCATAATGACCTGGAATAAGTAAAAGATATAAATGTGACTAGGGAAGACCAAAAGACAAACTGAAATTATGTGCCTAATGCCATGCACGAAAATTACATTTAAAATTCATAAGTTTATGCTTCTTGGCTCTAGATCTCCCCAATGAATTAAGATTTAATGGTGGTTGTTGCACTTGACTCTTTAGCTTCTCACATGAATTCAGATTTATTGGATGCAAATGACTCTTGATCTTCCCCCAAGAATTCAGAATTATTGTTGCAAATGAATCTTGATCTTCCCCCATGAATGCATTCAGATTTATGGCCACATGACTCTTCATCTTCCCTTATGAATGCATTCAGAATTATGGCCTTAATTTCTTGGGCTTTGGATTAGCAAGACTAAGGCATCTTTGTGAGCACAACTTTCTTGGGCCAGCAATGCTTCTACTTTGGCTCCAATTGAATTTTACATTCTTTTAGCATCCCTCTTGATGTGAAACCCGCCAGGAACGACGAGACCTGATAACGAAGAGGAATCCAAGATCGTTCTTTAATCAGAATTTGGATAGAGACCTCGACTCGTTGCACGACAAAAGCAAGAACCTCGGTATAGATGACCTCGACCCGTTGCTTATTGCGAACAAGAACCTCGGTTTAAGGAAGACGCCACAAACGGTGGTGGAAATCTGTTTGATAGGTCGATGGTGAACGCCACTGAAAACTCCGATAAGTTCAAATAGTTCTTCAAAGAACCAAAGAGAAATTCTCGCAGAAATTCAACCCCATTTTCCATTGCTTAGATGCCTTTTAATAGGCTCAAAATTACAAGAAAAGTTCCTAAAATTTAGGCTAAAACTATGGCTACAAATCATCCCATTAATTGGTTGATCACTTGCCAACAAATAGGAAAGGAACGTTTATCTCGGCATGCAAGCTTTCCAAAAATAGAAAAGGAAAGTAATTTCTAGGCATGCAAGCGTTCCAAAAATAGAAAATGAAAGCAATTTCTACGCATGCGAGCCTTCCAAATAGAGTATTTGGCATTCAAAACCTTCCAAAAAGATTAATCCTCCACATGCCAATTTACTTGCTGAATTTAAGCTATCCATAGTTGGATTCTTCTAGAACTTGAATCATGTTGATCCAACTTTATTGAACACATGGTTCATGTTCAATGGGACTCCATGAATTTGCTTGAGCCCAGATCTCTTGAATAAGCCCATTGAGTACATCTTTGAACATCTTTGCTCGCGAACACATAACTAGTCCAATTGGCACTTGAACTGGATCCGTTGAAGTTGCTCTATGATTTGCATCATTCCCCTCCTCTTGAAAAGGATTTGTCCTCAAATCATCACCTACATCAAAAGGACTCAAATCAGTAACATTAAATGTAGCACTTATATTGTACTCACCAGCTAGATCTAGCTTGTAAGCATTGTCATTGATGGGCTGTAGCACTTGGAAAGGACCATCTCCCCCTGGAAGAAATTTTGAGCGTCTTTGTTCTGGAAATCTCTCCTTTCTCATATGCAACCATACCCAGACTCCCGGTTCCAAGATCAGCTTATGACGCCCCTTGTTGGCTTGTTTTGCGTATTGCTCCGTTTTTCGTTCAATGTTAAGTCTTGCTTTCTCATGAATCTGTTTAACAAAGTCAGCCTTCTCTTTGCCATCTAAATTAACACGCTCAATCAAAGGTAAAGGAGATAAATCCAGTGGAGTTAAAAGATTAAATCCATATACAATTTCAAATGGTGAAAATTTAGTAGCAGAATGAACAGTCTATTGTAAGCAAACTCAACATGTGGTAAACAGTCTTCCCATGTTTTGATGTTCTTTTTAATGATTGCCCTTAACAAGGTAGACAAAGTCATATTCACTACTTTGGTTTGACCATCAGTTTGTGGGTGACAAGTAGTAGAAAGCAACAGCTTAATACTTAACTTACACCACAAAGTCTTTCAAAAATAGCTCAGGAACTTAGCATCTCGATCTAAAACAATTGTTCTTGGCATGCCATGTAATCTCACAATCTCCCTAAAGAACAAATCAGCAATATGTGAGGCATCATCCGTTTTGTGACATGGAATAAAGTGTGCCATCTTAGAAAATCTATCCACAATCACAAAAATTGAGTCTCTTCCTCGTTTAGTCCTAGGAAATCCCAACACAAAATCCATTGAAATATCAATCCAAGGCTCACTAGGAATTGGTAAAGGGGTATACAAATAATTGGGCTGAACTCTAGATTTAGCTTGCTTACATGTGACACATCTCCCACGAACAACATCTCTTTTCATACGTGGCCAATAGAAGTGTTCTTGTAAAATAGCTAAAGTCTTTCCAACTCCAAAATGTCACATTAATCCCCCACCAAGAGATTCCTGCACTAACAACTCTCCCAATGAACAATTAGGCACACATAGATTATTCTCTTGAAACATGAACCCATCATGTCTAAAGAACTTACCATAAGGGGTTTTCTCACAAGCACGGTATTCCTCACAAAATTCATGGTCATCAGCATATAAATTTTTAATGCACTCAAACCAAAGCAATTTTGCATCAAGTGTAGAAAGTAATGCATACATATGAGAAAGTGCATCAGTGACCACATTCTCCATACCTTTCTTATACCGGATGACGTATGGAAATGTTTCGATGAACCCCACCCAACGAGCGTGCCTTTTGTTCAGCTTGTGTTGTCCCTTTAAGTGTTTCAAGGAATCATGATCCGTGTGAATCATGAACTCCTTTAACCATAGATAGTGCTGCCATGTCTCTAAAGATCGAACCAATGCATACAGCTCCTTATCATACATTGGGTAGTTTAAAGCTGCCCTGCTTAGTTTTTCGCTGAAGTAAGCAATTGGTCATCCATCTTGCATAAGAATTGTGCCTATGCCAATTCCTGAAGCATCGCATTCAATCTCAAACATTTTTGAGAAGTTAGGTAAAGACAATAAAGGAGCATTGGTCAACTTCTCTTTGATTAGCTGAAATGCCTCTTCTTGTTCTTATCCCTATCTAAATCCAATGTTCTTCTTGATCACTTCAGTAAGTGGTGTAGCTATGCTACTAAAGTTCTTCATGAACCGCCGGTAAAAACTAGCAAGTCCATGAAAACTACAAACATTACCTACACATGTGGGACTTGTCCACTCTTATATTGCACGTATCTTCTCTTCATCAACCTTTATACCTTGTGCACTAACAACAAATCCCAGAAATACAAGCTTATCTGTGCAAAAAGTACACTTCTTCAAGTTAGCAAATGACTTTTCTTTTCTAAGAACATTTAAAACAGATTTCAAATGTACTACACGATCATCCAAGTTTTTACTATAAATGAGGATATCATCAAAGTAAACAACAACAAATCTGCCTATAAATGCACGCAAAAAAATGATTTATAAGTCTCATAAAAGTGCTCGGAGCATTAGTTAAACCAAAAGGCATAACTAACCATTCATATAAACCATATTTTGTTTTAAAAGCAGTTTTCCATTCATCTCCTTCTTTCATTCTAATCTGTTGATAACCACTTTTTAAATCAATTTTAGAAAACACACAAGAACCATGCAGCTCATCTAACATATCATCTAGGCGAGGAATAGGATGACAATACTTTATCGTTATGTTGTTGATGGCTCGGTAATCAACGCACATTCTCCACGTCCCATCCTTCTTAGGCACAAGTAAAACTGGAACAGCGCATGGGCTCATGCTTTCCCTCACATGCCCTTTCTCCAACAACTCACTTACATGCCGTTGAAGTTCCTTTGTCTCCTCGGGATTGCTCCTATAGGCTGGTCGGTTTGGAATCGTCGCACCGGAAACAAAATCAATCTGATGTTCAATCCCTCGGATTGGAGGTAACCCATGTTGTATTTCTTCAAAAAAAAAAACATCCCCATATTCCTGCAAAAGAGAAACAACAGAACTAGGCAAAGCAAGGTTAAGTTGGTTAGTATTTAAAAATGCCTCTTTGTACAAAAGTACAATCATCGGCTGATTTGAAAACATTGCTATCTTAACTTCACTCAATTTTGCATAGAAATGCTTTTGTTTCTATCTGATTTTCTCTCAATGGCCGAATTTTGATTTTCTTTTTCTCTCTCATTTTCCCGGACTCTCTCTGATTTTCACTCCTTTTCTTTTGTTCACTCACTTTCTTTTGATCACTCTCTTTTTGCAATCTCGCTTGATCCTCATAAACTTGTCGTGGTGTCAATGGTACAAGAGTTATTGGTCATTGATTAAGTACAAATGAGTATTTATTCGTAAAGCCAACATGCTTCGCATGCCTATCAAACTGTCATGGACGCCCTAATAACAAGTGTCACACTTGCATTGGTACTACATCACATACTACATCATCTTCATATTTACCAATCCGGAATGCAACTAACACCTGCTATCATTTAACCATTGCAACTTATATAGTCTAGGAAGCATTAATATGGGCAGTCCCAATTTATCCACCATTATTGTACTTGCAACATTAGTACAGCTACCACCATCAATAATCATACTACATACCTTGTCTTTGATGTTGCACCTGGTGTGAAAGATGTTCCCCAGTTGCACTTCTTCAACTCCTTTTGCTTGCATGCTCAATGCTCTCCTTGCTACAAATGTCAAAGCATCAGGGACTAGATATTCCTCCTTGAGATCATCCTCTAATAGTGGCATGTCATTATGGTCAGAATCATCATTGTCGGTGACAATTTCACCATTGTCTTGTAACACCATGTGTCACGCCCCGCTTCCTTTTAGATTTGGGAGCGAGGACGCGAACGGACCCGCTTATGCAAGTCAGGAGGAGGTACTTTTGCTTTTCTTTCCCCCTTGACTTAACACAATAAGCGTCTGTGTGAAAACCGCAGGTTCTTGCTTGCATTACTTAAAAACAACACAGATAAGAAAAACATTGTTACAATCTCAAATGTCTCAACGGAATTACAACAAATGTACAAAAGAAGAGTGGGTCTTATGACCCGTACAATAAGTGAAAAGAAGTGCAATGAAAGTTCTCTAGTTTGACAGTTCTTGGTCCACTGATTCAGCTATCTTAACTAGTCCTCCTGGTGCTATAGCTCAGGATCTGACATACATCCAAAAACATGAATGTATGTCAGCAAGGGTCTGCAAGTAGATGTTAGAACCCAAGGCAAGGTATGCAAATTTATACTGGATTTAAGAGACAATTAAAGAATTAAACGGGATAATGACAACAAGTTTAAACATGCTGATTAAGATTAATGAAGTAAAGTACATCCTAGCATGCAGTTCTAAGCAGTTTAACAAGTAAGGTGAGCAATTATGACATGTCAGTTATAACGAAGTAAAAAGTAACACTATAACATGGCAATCCTGATGTGTGAGCAAGTAACACGATTATTACAATTACAATGCAATGCTTTCTATCATGCATAGGGTTCTCGCCTTTAGGTCGTGATGAGTGGGTCGTTCTTCACACGGGGGCCTACCGTGTTTGGAGCTAACCCACCGCATACGGGCGGTGCCCTTGAAGAGAGTGCCCCTGTCATACGCCTAGTAGCCGCTCAACCCTAACCCCACCAAAGAATGTTGTGCTGGACACGAGCCAAGCGCTAAACCGACATATACTGGAACACGAGCCAGACTAGTCATATGTGACCCGACTGGAACACGAGCCAGACTAGTCACACATGACCAACGGATTAGCCATAGTACAAGCACGAATTCACGAATTTGCTAACTCACATAACATCACGCAAATCACGATTTCGCCTTCGAGACGCACGATTTCTCGATGTCTCACGCTAGTTAATTATTTCAAGGCATGCAGCAATTAAATAACATAATCATTTATTTCCATACAGTATTTTCTAAGTTACAAGAGTATCGAAAACATAATTCGCAATAATTTAGCAAATAGGGTGAACATGTGATTTTAACTAAAAACGAACAGAAAGTTGATTTTTCTTGTTATTGTTCTAAACTAAGTTATATCAAGTTATATGTCGTTGGATCACATTTTTAGCCACGGATGTCAAGGTAGTGATTTCACGCGTCATTTCACATGCAGGTTTTGAGTTATACAACTTTACGTACAAAAGACTAATTTAACATCCAACTTCAAAAATACACTATAAATTGTATACTTGCCTGATTTTCGTGATTTTGGAGCCGTTGGGTTCGTCTCGACGGGTACTACGTGTCGGTATGTCCGGTTTTCTGTTTCGGTTAAACAAATCAATGAATTAGATTTTTCGTGAATGAACACAATATTAAAATAATTCCTAACTTGGGTTCATCTGATTTTATCGGGTTCTCTGGCTAGGGTGATATTTATATAATGTTAAATTAACTTGATACACCTCATTTTATCCTAATTATTAACCTAGAGTTTTTAACAATTATTAACATGCTGAATTATAACAAGTTAATGTTCAAATTAATATTAATACCCTATTAATACCATTCTTACCTAAAGCTAATGGTGTGGTTAACATCATGTTTAATATTACATTCAATACCCAATAGCAATAATGCCCCCAAAACCCAATAATCTTAAAGGGACTGATTTGTTTTGAAGGAAATTGGGTTGATGAAGCTTGGTGGAGGATTTTGCAGTAGATGAAGAGGTGGGTTTGCAGTGGAGTGTTGATGTTGTGGTTTCCTCTACCCAATTTGGGAGAAAGGGCTCCGATGAAGCTGTTGTTAAAACAGTGAAGTAGGAGAGAACAGCTTGATGGAAGGGGGTTGGCAGTGGGGGAGAGAATGAATTGGGTGTTGGATCTCACCAGTTTCATTCGGTGGGATTCAATAGGGGTAGAGTTAGGTTTAATTAGGGTAAAGTTAATTAGTAAAAGTAAATGATAATTAAAGTAATTAGCAAGAAAAATAATTAGCAAAGATTACATGGTGAAAGGTAAAAGTAATTACTAAATGTAATTAATGATTGGTAAGAGCAATTAGTGATTAGTGAATAATAAAACTATTTAGTAAAACTAATTATTAAATGTAATTAGTAAAAATATTTGGTAGACGGTAGAAAGGTAAACGTAATTAGGGAAGAGTAATTTATTTAAACACTAAAATACCGATTTTCACAACCTACTCTGAAAATTTCGAAGATGCCATGAGTTCGTATCCTCGCGAGAAGTACGAATACAAAGTCCATTTTAAGATCGTATTTGCATCAAATTCATATACGATAATACGTAAAAATATTTAAACTCAAAGTCATATTTTAAAATTGTATAAACTATTTTTTTTCAAATCCTTCGGTCGTATTTGAATCTTTTTGTAATAGTAATACGTAAGAGACGTAAAATGTGGAAATACGTGTATTGCTAGATACAGATCATTACACCCTACCCACCTTATAAAAAATTCCATCCTCGGAATTTCTTAAGATTTGGGTTCATTAAACAGATATCGATTATGCACCTTATCGTATTTCTACTTTGACCTGAAATACTTCTAGATGAAGTAATGAAATTGGTTAGGAAAAGACCAGTGATGTGGTTATGATTAAGTTTCAAAAAAGGTTCGGATGACTAAGCACCATCGATGGCCTTAACCGTTAGTGGGCAAGTGAAAAGACTAGGGACGGATACCCAAGATGTGCAGGGATGATGATGAGTGATGAATAACAATGTGTGTATGTATACACTTACAACTGCAACTCTCATATTCTAACAAAATGCATGCTAAACCTGTAATCTCAATCAAGTATTTCTCAAATAACTCATCAATACTCGTCTCATCACCGAATCATGTTACAATTATAAGCATATCATAAAACTTAGCTACAGATCCGACCTTATCGTTCGAATTCTAACTCAAGGTTCTTGCTTCACAATAATCAATACTTTATACCAAATAATCTTTGAAGGAAAAACACTAAGTATCCTCAACCAATACCATTTGCAAATTTCTTCACCCTTCACTTGTTATTGATATTAGAGCAATATCATCTCCTGTGAAATCTCTAATGTATAGTTCGTCTGTAGCCAAATTGTCCAAAATTATTTATTCTCCTAAGTGATCTTATCCATTATATATCATCACATTGTCCATTGCATAACCTAACTGGTAACACTACAATTGTGACCTCTCCCAACTCCAATCTTATCTTTATATCAAGCAATCAATATAATGATGATACACCAGTTGCGAATGTATGACGACCATTACAAATACGCCTAGTATACATCACTATTTACAATCAATAATTGTCCTGCTCCCAACACATCCTTCCTCGTGACAACTCATAAAGTTATTCACCATACTTAATAAAACACTAAATCGTATCTTGTCATTTTTCATTGTATCCTGTTCCGAACAATTTCAATCAATCCAAATAACTATCCATCAATGTAACACATCATTTCTAGTATCTTCATTACTATATCTACTTCTGATCTATCAAGTAGCCAAAATATGAGATAATGGCATTACATGAAAATGATAGCTATGATAATGACACCTGTTCGAACATGGAGCCTGAGGTGATAGGTCAGTAGCATGCTATATTTAAACTACATAAAAAGGAAGAACATAAAGTTTAAAATTTCAATTCCTGCCAAAAGATGAATACTGGGTCTTAACCAAGTAAATCATCGATATAGAAAACATAGACGTAAGGACTAATCCATATGCATTCGCGCTGTTACAACTTAACCAGCTAAACACAAAAGACATCATCTGCCATGCTACCAAATTACAAGCCAATATCCAGATCGACACTAAAAGGCAAACATAAGGCCAATTATCAAGGATCAAGATCATCGCTACCACTTCTTCCAGCAATCTCAATAACATCCAACAATAAGCCAGCATCAAAGCTGTCTCCCAAATCCGAGCACAAGACTGACATCCAACTTCAACACCTAAGGCCAAAAACAAGCCAATACTCATCCCCAATGATACTCCTTGTCAACACCATTGGTCGACATCCACGGTTATCACAATCAGCCCTAAACAATATAACGACCAAAAGCTCACGGTCCAACAGACACGAAGGAGTGGACCCAAGAAGGAAACGAAGTGGGGCACCTTAGGGGGTAAGACCAAGGACAAAGAGCTCGAAAGAACACCAAGAACAGCGACTTCCCAAGATCACAACTACACGGCAACATCGATGTGGCGACAAAGGTTGTTGCTAAGCCCATCAATCCCCAAACTCGTCGGTGGGCCATCGGCGGCTGTCGATCCATGGTGGCGACGGCTGCGCAACATGGCGGGTGCCTCCAGGATGGGGTGGAGCTTCAGATGAGGTCGGAGGAGCTCAAGGCAAGATGGGTAGGTTTCGACGGGAACAGGGTTCGAGGAGAGGATAAGGACAAAAGGCAATAATGAGGGGGAAGGTGGTAGGCGGGAAAGAATTCAAACACATGGAAAAATCGGGTACAAGATGAAAGTAGGGTTAGAAAAGAAATATGAGCTCAAGAAGGATGCAAAAACATAACAGCCTACACGTGTCTGTCACGTTTGTCTCGTCCTAAATTCTCTAGTACCATCCTTGAATACTTCTGAGCGTCCTTTTGATCAGCTTCAGTTGTCGAACTCAAACTTCTGATGATCGAAGATCCGAACGCTACTCTCCGTAGCTAGAGTTCAAGCGTACTAAAAATAAAAAGATTCTAAGTAGGTCAATCAAGCTAAAGGAAGGTTGACAATGAATAAGATTGATGGCGTTACATAATCATGATTTATGTCCTTGCGGTCCAGCGGACACGGCCAGGAATGTGACTAAGCCAGGATCACTTACCCCCAGTCTAGCTAGGGTGATCCAACAAACTTAGCCAAGCACATTGACCAGATCATGGCCCATTGAAGGAAGCTTATCATTTATATGCATGCCATCAACAAAAGGGTTTAAAGATAAAGATCTCCGTATGTAGAAGGTAAAATAGGATGGTATAGATTAGAAATCATTATAATATGGTGACTAAGAATTTTCAGTGAAGGAAACTCAAAATCAAAGAATAAATTTTAAATCAGTTGAAAAATATGTGGCCTATGTATATATATTAAAGATCTTTAAAGAAATTAAACTGGGCGAGAAATTCCATAAAGGGATATCGATAGGAAAATCAGTATAGTAATGTGAGTGATTCAAAGGATAATGATGGCTGTCGGGGAGATCACGTGGGTCGAAAGCAAGGATTAGAATAGGTTGATCAAACGTGAGCATTGGTAGGAAAAGACTTGTGAAAAGACTACGACAGATTCCTAAGGTCATAAAGTGGAATAAAAAGGAAGGGAGATTAAAATCAAGGGTATACTGATTTGGTTGACTAAGGATCATGAAACTTAGGACTAGAATTTTCTAATGAACTAGATAGAGGTAGAACATTCTAGGGAAAGTGTTGTAGGAGAGTTAAGATTGTAATATTATCCATGCTGTTTTAAAGTATTTTGCATGAGCATTGACCTGCGTGGGCCACCACTAAAACATGTCACGCCCCGCTTCCTATTAGATTTGGGAGCGAGGACGCGAACGGGCCCGCTTATGCAAGTCAGGAGGATGTACTTTTGCTTTTCTTTCCCCCTTGACTTAACACAATAAGCGTCTGTGTGAAAACCGCAAGTTCTTGCTTGCATTACTTAAAAACAACACAAATAAGAAAAACTTTATTACAATCTCAAATGTCTCACCGGAATTACAACAAATGTAGAAAAGAAGAGTGGGTCTTATGACCCGTACAATAAGTGAAAAGAAGTGCAATGAAAGTTCTCTAGTTTGACAGTTCTTGGTCCACTGGTTCAGCTATCTCAACTAGTCCTCCTGGTGCTATAGCTCAGGATCTGACATACATCCAAAAACATGAATGTATGTCAACAAGGGTCTGCAAGTAGATGTTAGAACCCAAGGCAAGGTATACAAATTTATACTGGATTTAAGAGACAATTAAAGAATTAAACGGGATAATGACAACAAGTTTAAACATGCTGATTAAGAATAATGAAGTAAAGTAAAGTACATCCTAGCATGCAGTTCTAAGCAGTTTAACAAGTAATGTGAGTAATTATGACATGGCAGTTATAACAAAGTAAAAAGTAACACTATAACATGGCAATCCTGATGTACGAGCAAGTAACACGATTATTACAATTACAATGCAATGCTTTCTATCATGTATAGGGTTCTCGACTTTAGGTCGTGATGAGTGGGTCGTTCTTCACACGGGGGCCTACCGTGTTTGGTGCTAACCCACCGTATACGGGTGGTGCCCTTGAAGAGAGTACCCCATCATACGCCTAGTAGCCGCTCAACCCTAACCCCACCCAAGAATATTGTGCTGGACACGAGCTAGGCGCTAAACCGACATATACTGGAACACGAGCCAGACTAGTCATATGTGACCCTACTGGAACACGAGCTAGACTAGTCACACATGACCGACGGAGTAGCCATAGTACAAGCACGAATTCACGAATTTGCCAACTCACATAACATCACGCAAATCACGATTTCGCCTTCGAGGCGCCCGATTTCTCGATGTCTCACGCTAGTTAATTATTTCAAGGCATGCATCAATTAAATAACATAATCATTTATTTCCATACAGTATTTTCTAAGTTACAAGAGTATCGAAAACATCATTCGCAATAATTTAGCAAATAGGGTGAACATGCGATTTTAACGAAAACGAACAGAAAGTTGATTTTTCTTGTTATTGTTCTAAAATAAGTTATATTAAGTTATATGTCGTTGGATCACATTTTTAGCCACGGATGTCATGGTAGTGATTTCACGCGTCATTTCACGTGCAAGTTTTGAGTTATACAACTTTACGTACAAAAGACTAATTTAACATCCAACTTCAAAAATACACTACAAATTGTATACTTGCCTGATTTCCGTGATTTTGGTGCCGTCGGGTTCGTCTCGACGGGTACTACGTGTCGGTATGCTGGGTTTTCTGTTTCGGTTAAATAATTCAATGAATTAGATTTTTCGTGAATGAACACAATATTAAAATAATTCCTAACTTGGGTTCATCTGATTTTTATCGGGATCTCTGGCTAGGGTGATATTTATATTATCTTAAATTAACTTGATACGCCTCATTTTATTCTAATAATTAACCTAACGTTGTTTAACAATTATTAACATGCTGGAATTATAACAAGTTAATGTTCAAATTAATATTAATACCCTATTAATACCATTCTTACCTAAAGCTAATGGTGTCGTTAACATCATGTTTAATATTACATTCAATACCCAATAGCAATAATGCCCCAAAACCCAATAATCTTAATACCCAATGGGCTAACCCAATACCCAATAAGAAACTTAAATCCAATAGGAGTTAAAACCCAAACAAGATAACTTTAAACCCAAACCCAATAAGAAACTTTATACCTCTCTCTTATCTTTTATTACCTTTCATTACTACTACCTTCTTTCTTTACTCTTTCTTTTTTTGTTGTACAGGCTGTCCCTCTTCTTCTGTCTTCGTTCTTCTCTTTTCATTTTTGTTTTTTTTCCGTTGTTGCAGCAAACCGAAGGGAACTCACGCACTCCGGCAAGGGGAAGGCCACACACACGGGGAGAGGGACTCATGGCGCGTGCTCGGAGAGCTACTGGCGGTCGTTGTCGGCGGCTTCCGACCAGGCTGCGGCGGCGACGCCCTCCAGCGCTGGGGCGGCGGCGCAGTGGACCTCCGACGGCGGGTAGAGGCTCCGGGCGACGGCCTCCGGTGATGTAGGGGGATGGGTTGCGCGCAGGTGGAGGGAGGTGCCGGCCTAGGGTGAGGGAGGAGGAGGAAGATGAAGATTGAGGATGAAGGGGGGTTTTGATTTTGTGTAGGAATTTAAACTTGTTTTCAGATCTGAAATCTCTTGCTTCCCCTCTTATAATTTCAGTTTGAACTTTTGGGGATTGGATTTGTTTGATTCTGGTTTGAGGATTTGTGTTTTTGGTTGATGGATGATTGAGGGACTGATTTGTTTTGAAGGAAATTAGGTTGATGAAGCTTGGTGGAGGATTTTGTAGTAGATGAAGAGGTGGGTTTGCAGTGGAGTGTCGATGTTGTGGTTTCCTCTACCCAATTTGGGAGAAAGGGCTCCGATGAAGCTGCTGTTAAAACAGTGAAGTAGGAGAGAACAGCTTGATGGAAGGGGGTTGGCAGTGGGGGAGAGAATGAATTGGGTGTTGGATCTCACCAGTTTCATTCGGTGGGATTCAATAGGGGTAGAGTTAGGTTTAATTAGGGTAAAGTTAATTAGTAAAAGTAAATGATAATTAAAGTAATTAGCAAGAAAAATAATTAGCAAAGATTACATGGTGAAAGGTAAAAGTAATTACTAAATGTAATTAGTGATTGGTAAGAGCAATTAGTGATTACTGAATAATAAAACTATTTAGTAAAACTAATTAGTAAATGTAATTAGTAAAAATATTTGGTAGACGGTAGAAAGGTAAACGTAATTAGGGAAGAGTAATTTATTTAAACACTAAAATACCGATTTTCACAACCTACTCTGAAAATTTCGAAGATGCCATGAGTTCGTATCCTCGCGAGAAGTACGAATACAAAGTCCATTTTAAGATCGTATTTGCATCAAATTCATATAAGATAATACGTAAAAATATTTAAACTCAAAGTCATATTTTAAAATTGTATAAACTATTTTTTTCAAATCCTTCGGATGTATTTGAATCTTTTTGTAATAGTAATACGTAAGAGACGTAAAATGTGGAATTACGTGTATTGCTAGATACGGGTCATTACACCATGACCTGCCTATTTGGGCATTAACTTGACATATGTCCCCTGCCTTGGCATTTAAAATATTTAATGTCACGATTTCTAGAGGTTGAAGGGTCTGATTTACCTTGAGAATTGTGACGGATATTCTCAGACTTAGGCTTAGGTTGGGCATTTGTGGCTTGTCCATCTTCTTTGTATAACTCAGTTTCCAAGATGTAGGACTTGAGTTATGGGCTGTACTTGATCCACCCCTCCTCTTGAGTTGTTTCTCCACTTTGATGGCCATGTGCACCATGTCTTCCCACTCCACATAATGCTGCATCTCTACCTTATCATGGATTTTCTGATTTAATCCATGTAAGAACCTAGCCATTGTAGCCTCTCTATCTTCCTCTACATTTGCCTAAATCATAGCAATCTCCATCTGCTTGTAGTAATCTTCTACGATGCGACTTCCTTGCATAAAACCTTGAAGCTTATTGTATATCTCTCGATAGTAGTAACTAGGAACGAACTACTTTCTCATTACTGCTTTCATCTCCTCTCATGTCTCTATTGGTCGTTCTCTATTTCTTCTCCTAGTTGTAACAAGCTGATCCCACCAAGTAATATCATAGTCAGAAAATTCAATCACTGCCAATTTTACCTTCTTTGCTTCAGAATAGTTGTAGCAGTCAAATATGAATTCCATCTTCTTCTCCCACTCAAGGTATGCTTCAGGATCAGTTTTACCTTGAAATGAAGGAATCTTCATCTTAATACCACCCAAGTTGTTATCTTCCATATTCCTAGCTTCTCTAAACCTCCATCCACGTCTCCTATGATTAACAACTGAATATCGATCTTCATCAAAACCAGTCCCATAAGACTCTTCATCTTCACCCTTTACTACCCTCGGCTGAACTATTTCCCTTCTATGCATATTAGGAGTATTTTGTGGCTACTCACTAAGTTTATCCTCCATCTTATCTAGGCGTTCATGAACTTGCTCGAGCTCCAACTTCATCACACGCTTCATCTCACTCATTATGGCCTCCACTAGCAATTTCTGATCAGGCAAATCTGTGGTAGCACTACTGCGAGACATGTAAACAAAGTTAGAAAAAAGGACCTCGAAATTCTATCCCTTACATGTTTACACTCAAGAATGTGAATCACTCTACGCTTTTTCACTCAAAATTTGTGGCCTCTAACCCTCTAATTGTTCTCACCATTCTTACTTCTCTTACTCTGTAATTTCTCTTTCAGTTCTTTTGGAACTAAAACAAACAATACACAGAATTTCCAATAACAATTCATTAAGAACTCATAAAGGAATTTCGGATCTGAAAGGAAGATTACAAGAAACACGAGTGACAAAAATTTTGGAAGTCTGAAATTATCAAAATTTCCACAAAAAAGATTAGCCTTTGGAGGGATATTTTCACACACACAAAAAGATAGATCTTTAGGGTGATGTGATTTGTTGTGCTGATTATAACCAAAATGAATGATAACAAAATTTTTTTTTGTTAAGTCCGATGTACCCTTTCTTGTTTTGTTTTTTCTTTCTTCTTCTTTACTTCTTCTTCTTTTTTTTTTGCTTTTTTGAAACTTTTTTTTGGATAATCAGCAACTGTATTTTTGATAGTAAAGGAATGATATTTCGGAACAAAATACGAACGAAAAAATGGATAAAGAAATTCGGCTAAACAAAAATATGTAAACCGAATTTAGAGACTAAAAGAATACGGAATAAAGAAAAGAAAGGGGTTTTTAGTTTAAAAGATAGGCAAACCTGATCTAGACTCAAAGCTCTGATACCAAATGATGTGAACCCTGCCAAGAACGACGAGACCCGACAACGAAGAGGAACACAAGATCATTCAATAATCATAATTTGGATGGAGACCTCGACCCGTTGCACGCCAAAAGCAAGAACCTTGGTATAGATGACCTTGACCAGTTGCTTATTGCAAACAAAATTCTTGGTTTAAGGAAGACGCCACAAACGATGGTGGAAATCCATTTGATAAGTCGATGGTGAACGCCACGGAGAACTCCGACAAGTTCAAATAGTTGTTCTAAGAACCAAAGAGAAATTCTCTCAGAAATTTTTCCGAAAAATCAACCCCATTTTCCATTGCTTAGATGCCTTTTAATATGCTCAAAATTACAATGAAAGTTCCTAAAATTTAGGCTAAAATTATGGCTACAAATCAGCCCATTAATTGTCTGATCACTTGCCAACAAATAGGAAAGAAAAGTAATTATATTGGTATGCAAACCTTCCAAAAATAGAAAAGGAAAGTAATTTCTAGGCATGCAAGCCTTCCAAATATAGAAAAGGAAAGTAATTTCTATGCATGCGAGCCTTCCAAATAGAGTATTTGGCATTCAAAACCTTCCAAAAAGATTAATCCTCCACATGCCAATTTATTTGCTGAATTTAAGCTATCCATAATTGGATTCTTCTAGAACTTGAATCATGTTGAGCCATCTTTGTTGAACACATGGCTCATGTTCAATGTGCCTCCATGATTTTCTCGAGCCCGGATCTCTTGAATCAACCCGTTGAGTACATCTTTGAACCTCTTTGCTTGCAAACGCGTAACTGGTCCAATTGGCACTTGAACTAGATCCTTTGAAGTTGTTCTATGATTTGCATCACCTCTTGTTATTGGGCCTTCACTTAGAATGTGGTCTTCATTTTGTAAGTTGATGGGCTTGCTCACATCAATAAGAGAAGACAAATTGGACTTAAAAATCATATCATTTAATAAAAAGATTGCCATCTTCAACTGGAAAATAAGCAAAGACAAATTTAAGCTATAAAAATCAAATCAATTAATAAAAAGATATATATCTTTCATAAAATGTAGAAAATAGCACCAAGCTCAGAAAATCATATATAAAAATCTTATCAGTTGAAGATGTCGATATCTCGGTTACAACAGACATTTTATAGATGAAGATGATGATTTCCTGATTCCGAATTTTATCTTCTGTTATGTTTCAGTTGAAGATGGCGATTTTCCGGTTTCGACGGACATTTTTGGCCTAATTTTGTCTTCTCTGATATCATTTAATAAAAATATCCATATCTTCCAGAATATGTGAAAAATAGTCCAAATTTCTGAAAAAAACCGCAAAAATGTCCGTTGAAAACGGGAGATCGACATCTTCAACTAAAATATAAGAGAAGACAAAATAAGGCAAAAAGTATCATTTAATAAAAAGATCGTCATCATCAACGGGAAAAATAAGAGAAGACAAAATTAGTCAACAAATATCATATCAATTAATATAAAGATCCTTATCTTCCAAAATATATAGAAAATAACCATGAGCTCAGAAAAATCCGTAAAAATGTCTGTCAGGAGATCGTTAGCTTCAACTTAAAAATAAGAGAAGACAAAGTTTGGCTATAAAAATCATATCGTTTAATCTAAAGATCCATATCCCGAAGTCAGAATAATACGCAAAATATCTGTTAGAAACGGGAGATCGCAATCTTCAACTAAAAAAATAAAAGAAAACAAAATTAGGACAAAAAAATTATATCATTTAATAAAACGATCCATAAGTTTTCAAAATGTAGAAAATAGACCCGAGCTCAGAAAAATCTGCAAAAATGTCCCTTGGAACATGGAGATCGTCATCTTTAACTGAAAAATAAGAGAGGAAAAATTGGGTTATAAAAATCATATCATTTAATATAAAAATTCATATTATACAAAAATATAAAAAATAGCCCGGAGCACATAACAATTTTGCACAAATGTCTATTGGAACCGGGAGATCACCAGCTTCAACTGAAAAAAATAAGAGAATACAAACGTAGGCTATAAAAATCGCATTATTTAATAAAAAGTGATATATCTTCCATAAAATGTAGAAAATTGCACCAAGCCCAAAAAATACGCAAAAATGTCCGTTGGCACAGGAAGATCGCCATCTTCAACTGAAAAATAAAAGAAGACAACATTAGGCTATAAAAATCATATCATTTAATATAAAGATTCTTATCTTCCATAAAGTGTACAAAATAGCCCCAAGCTCAGAAAAATTTGCAATAATTTCCGCTAGAACCGAGAGAACGCCATCTTCAACCAAAATATAAGAGAAGACAAAATTAGACCAAAATATCATCTCATTTAATAAAACGATCCATATCTTCCCAAAATTGGAAAATAACACGGAGCTCAGAAAAATACGAAAAAATGACCGTTGGAACCGGGAGATCGTGATCTTTAACCGAAATATAAGCGAAGATAAAATAAGGCCAAGAAATCATTTCATTTAATAAAAAGATCGCCATCATCAACCGGAAAATAAGAGAAGACACGATTAGGCAACAAAAATTATATCAATTAATATAAAGATCATCATCTTCCAGAAAATATAGAAAATAGCCCCGACCTTAAAAAACATGCAAAAATTTCAATTGGAAACGAGAGATCGCCTTATTCATCCGAAAAATATGAGAAAAAATTAGGCCATAAAAATAATATCATTTAATAAAAAGATCCATATCTTACGGAAAATATAGAAAATATCACATAGCTCAAAAAATTCCGTAAAAATGTCCATTGGAACCGAGAGACTGCCATATTCATCTTAAAAATAAGAGAAAAAATTAGGCCATAAAAATCATATCATTTAATATAAAGATCCATAATTTATAGAAAATGTAGAAAATAGCCCAGAGCTCAAAAAATTCCGCAAAAATTTCTGCTGGAACCGGGAGATCGCCATATTCAATTGAAAAATAAGAGAAGAAAAACTTAATCTATAAAAATCATATCATTTAATAAAAAGATCCATATCTTCAATAAACTGTGTTAAAAAGTTCCGAGTTTAGAAAAATCCGCAAAAAAGGCTGTTAGATCAGGGAGATCGACATCTTCAACTAAAAAATATGAAAAAAAAAATTTAGTCAAAAAATTATATCATTTAACATAAAGATTCATATATCACTGAAAATTTAGAAAATAGCTCGAAGCTCAGAAAATATGCAAAAACGTCAGTTGGAACCTGGCGATCACCATCTTCAATGGAAAAAAATAAGGGAAGATAAAATTAGGCCTAAAAAGCATTTCATTTAATAAAAAGATATATAACTTCCCGAAAATGTAGAAAAATTGTCTCGAGCTCAGAAATAGCCACAAAAATATCCGTTGGAATCGAGAAATCGCTATCTTCAACTGAAAAATAAGAGAAGAAAAAATTAAACTATAAAAATCATATCACATAATATTAAAATACATATCTTCCAGAAAATTTAGTAACTAGTTTGGATTTTAGAAAAATCTGCACAAATGTTTGTTGGAAATGGGAGATCGCCATCTTCAACTAAAAAAGAGAAACAAAATTAGGGCAAAAAATTATATCATTTAATAAAAAGATACATAACTTTTCAAAAATGTAGAAAAATAGTCTCAAGCTCAAAAATATCTACAAAAATGTCCTTGGAAGAAGGAGATTGACATCTTCAACTGAAAAATAAGAGAAAACAAAATTAGGCTAAAAATCATGTCATTTAATAAAAAGAGCTATATCTTCTATAAAATGTAGAAAATAGCCCCAAATTTAGAAAAAAACTTCAAAAATGTCCATTGGAACCGAGAGATCGCTATTTGCAACTGAAAAATAAGAGAAAACACAATTAGGCTATAAAAATCATATCATTTAACCTAAAGATATTATATATCTTATAGAAAACATAGAAAATAACTCGGAGCTCAGAAAAATCCGCAAAAATGTCCATGGTACAGGGAGATCGCCATCTTCTTCTGAAAAATATAAGAGATAAAATTAGGCCAAAATCATATTATTTAATAAAAAGACCCTTATCTTCCAAAAAATGTAGAAAATAGACTCAAGGTCAAAAAAATCCACAAAAATCTCCGGTGGAACCGTGAGAATGCCATCTTCAACAAAAAAGAGAAGACAACATCAGGCCAAAAATCATATCATTTAATAAAATGATACATATCTATTCTATAAAACATGACCTTTTTTGAATTTTGTCCCAGTCATAAGTCCAGTCATAAGTTTGTTTGTCCCAGTCATCAAGAATGTACCCATCATCACAAATCTGAAAATTTTACGGTGAAAAATTTAAAATTTGAAACGAAAACTTGAGATTTGCACTCGGAAACGTGACAGAACAAGAAAGCAGGGATCCGTACAGAACAAGCTCAGCAGCGATACTAGGCTAACCAAACAGCCCTACCGCCTTCTTTCTTCCTCCTTTCTCTCTATCATTCCCCCATAAAAGTCTAGGGTTTTGATCTCGATCTCGAAGGAGAAGAAGAGAGGAGATTCCCCAGAAATGGCGTTATATGCTTCTTGCAGATCTGCAGCTCCACTTCTCTACGGATCCTGATATCTCTTCCCCACGGCTGATTTGGGGGTTCGAACTCCCGATTCTTTCAAGGTTTGGCTAACCTTCTTTCTGTCAGATTCCCCATCATCCATGCAAGTTTGCATTTTTAAAGCTCAGCCGCGATACTAGGCTAACCAAAAAGCCCTACCGCCTTCTTTCTTCCCCCTTTCTCTCTATCATTCCCCCATTAAAGTCTAGGGTTTTGATCTCGATCTCGAAGGAGAAGAAGAGAGGAGATTCCCCAGAAATGGCGTTCTATGCTTCTTGCAGATCTGCATCTCCACTTCTCTACGGATCCTGATATCTCTTCCCCACGGCTGATTTGGGGGTTCGAACTCCCGATTCTTTCAAGGTTCGGCTAACCTTCTTTCTATCATATTCCCCATCATCCATGCAAGTTTGCCTTTTTTTGGTTGAGCCTCCTTCATATATTCTGTCATATATTTTGTTGAGCATTTTTTTGTTAGATGATATATGGTGTCTTTAGTCTTTAGACATATAGTGTCAATCGTAGAAACGTTCGTTACCTCTGTATGTGATTTTGTGAGTTCTGATTCATACTCGAATATTTGTTATCTTTTAGTAATTTCACTTGGTATGTTGGATATTAAATTTGTTGATTAGTGGATATTCACATATATGCTACTACAAAAATCGTGTATTTGGTGAAGTTTTGAATGATGTTGGTTTTCTTCAGATTCGATTGATTTGAGTTGGGCCTCACATTGCTGCAATCAGGAATGATTTTGCTTAGTTAGGGTAAAGTTTTAAGTAGTACTGTAGTAGTTAGATTTATGTTTAAATTTGAAAATTTGTGTTTAACTTTTTGGTTTCTCTAGATTCGTTTGAGTTGATGCGGTGGATTTTAATTTCACATCTATGTAATTCAGGTATGTTTTTGTTCGGTTACTTTATTTTTATTTTTTCCTGTATGCATAATATCCAAACTTTTGATATGTGATTTCTGATTAAAAATTTATGGAAACTTTTATCCTTTTTTTGGTTTCTTGAGATGTGATTGAGTTTGGTTAATTTGGGCCTCACATTTCAACCGTCAGGGAGGAATTTACTTAATCGGGGCTCTTCTTTGTGCTCCGAATTTGCTGAATTTTACTGGTAATTCTGAAGAGGACATATCATAATGCAGGTCATCTGCAGGTCCGGTGAGATGCTCATTTAAAAGAGTAGTGATTTTGATTATTGTCAATACTTATCAATTTCAAATTTTTTTCGGGGGGAAACCGAACTCCCCCCTCTCAAAAAGCTCACTTGCTTCGGTACAGAGAGAGGATCATGGGTGTAGAGAGCAATAGAGGCGATGATAGAGTTGTCTGAGCGAGTGTCTTCTATGCTGGCATGGTTGGATTGCCTGTCGAGGTTCACGTCAAGGACGTATCTATCTATTGTGGGATTAATCACATTACTTCATTCGATGAAGGCCACAACAATTAAAAAAAATTTGATTAGTTAATTTGTTCCTATTTGTTTGAAATTTGTTATTTGTTTCATTTTGTTTGATTTGAATTTAGTTCTCATTAGAGATATAGTTTATTTCTACATATTTTAGTGGCATTTGACGCGATTATTATTGCTTCATTGCCTTAATCCTCTGGGTGTAGTATGTTGGTATCGAAATTGGGAATTTGATTATTGCTAGCATTGATCTAATCATGCTTATATTATATTTTCTATACAATTATAGTTTATTTCGATAGTTTAATTGTTCCTAATTTTTATTTGATATGAGATTGTAATTCTGAAAAATGGTCTGCAGTTCTGATGATGCCTAATCATTTGTCACCAACATCATTTGAATATTTCATGTTGTCACGCTTTACCTTTGTTTTTTTGGGTTTGCAATGCTTGGTTATTGTTGCCTATTTAAAGTTACCAGCTTATGGTTACAGTATGATTGATCGGTTATTATTTAGAACTGCGAGAGTTTGAACTTACTTTTCTTTTTTGGACTTTTTCCGGTATCTTAAAGAAAGTGAAGGTAATAAATCCTGCAATGTTGTGCTCATCCAGGTGGCTGTAAAATGCCGTTGAGTTGTCTACTTACCATCTGTTCTTTAATTTCAGGACTTCTTCCTCCAGCAGAGAGAATTGTTGGTGCTCTTGCTGGAACCATTGAGTTCCAAGCTAATAATCTTTACTCAGAAAAAGAACCAAAGGCATTAATATCTAGCATTAGCTTTCCCGCAAGGTATGCATCCTGGAACTTAATTTATTCATAAAAAGTTATTAAATTTAAATCAAACAAAAATTGGAGATGTTATTCCTTATGGCCCATGTATAACTGTAATCCATTTGGGAAAATTATTATTCATGGAGAAAATTGAAACTTGGAGAGTTCCTTTCAGGTTGTATGAGCTTAAATTGCATGGCTAACAAGCGTATGCAGATTATTTTACGGCTAATAGAAATTCCAATTACTTTTATATAAAAACATATTACTATTCTAGATATTATAAATCCAATATTTAAGATGTCTATATGCTACGTTGATCGTGGATTCAATGGTTTTTTGTATGACTTAAACAAAAAGGTACTGTTGTGTATGACTTAAAAGTTCAGGGTATTAATATGAAAGAGGCCCCAAACGTTGGGGTATTTTTGTGTGATTTCCTCTTAAACTTTTCGATGTTTTAGAGACGTACTAAAATGTTCGTTTAACCCATTACAAAACTTTGATCGGCCTCTGGACTACATGCAGCATCATGTGGGTGTCAGTGAGGGGATGAGAGCTGGCGTCATTGACTTGATTGTCGCAGTTTATGAAAAATATGATTTGATGCCGGAGACCCTGTACCTTACTATCCATTTAATCGATCAGTACCTTTCTATAAAGAGAGTACATGGGAGCAGGCTAGAACTTATTGGCATAAGCGCGTTTCATATTGCCTGCAAGTATGAGGAGATACTGCCTCCCGAGGTATCATCCAATTCCCACATCATTCTTTTAATAATCATTTTTTTCACATATATTATATTTGTGCTTAATAATATGCAATGGATACAGGTCGATGACATCATTTATACCACTGATGCGGCCTATACCAGAGAAGAGATGCTTGCCACAGAAATAGATATTCTTGATACTCTGCAGCGGAGGCTAACTGTCCCAACGCAGTACATGTTTCTTGTGTGTTTTCTCCAGATTGCAATGTGCGATGATAAAGAGGTTAGGTGTGGTTGCTAATAACAGTATTTACCCCTTTTGTTTCTTGGCTATTTTGATCTTTAACTTTGTTTTTCATGTGCTGGATGTAGATGGAGCACATGGTCTTCTTCTTAGCAGAGCTAGGATTGATGTGATAGTCTATGGCTACATGCTTTCCTTCTGTCGCTGCTGCATCTGCTGTTTATGCAGCTCGATGCACACTAAACAAAAGCCATCATTGGCCTAAGAAGCTCAAACTTCACACAAGATTGTCTGCAACACAACTGTTGTATGCCCCCAACCCTTAAAATGAATCAATCGAATGGAAACCTTAAAATTTAAATTTTAGACCTTAATATTGATGTTATTTATTAATTTGCAGATGTTTTTTTTGTTGCTTCTTTGAGTGCGAACGATGGCGAAGAGGTTTGTGGAATTACAAAGGATGATACTGAAGTAAGCCTGCCATTTATCACCTTTTGATTTATTTTTTAAAAAATAATTGTATAGTTTCTTTTAATTTGTATGGATTAATTTATTGTTTTTTCGATGGATATGGTTAATTGGGAAAACCCCATTGGTGTATCTCAACATATTGTTGATGGATGTAAAGCTTGAATCGCTGCAAACTTGGGGATGATGGAGCCTTGCTCCAATGTCAATGATCGGTGATTTATTTTATTTCAATTTTGTTACTGTAATTTTATTGCATTATTGGATATAGCATGATCACTGATGCAACGGAGAAAGGCCTTATTATATGTAATTTTATTATATGAATTAAGTAGTTCAGACTAATTTAATGTTCTGTAGTGAATTATTTCTTTTCACGGGAAGAAAACAATTATACCAATGTCATTCATCTTATTATATGAATTAAGATTAAGAAAGATGTTTTTGAACTACAAATCATTATCTCCCTTATGTTTGTAAAGTTTGGTCCGGGGTTATGATTCGCCTCAAGGCTTGCCATAATTTTCAACTGAAAAGCTAGCCATTAAATATGAAGACCATATTGGGTCATAGTGTATCTCTTCAAGGTTAATTCATTCTCATCTCAAAATTGTGTTTTAAGTATTGGGATTTATGTAGAATTTAAGGATGAATGGATAACTTGAGATTTGTATGCATTTGTCTATAGGCGGCCTTCCCCATTTACATCTTTGTTCTCATGGGATTGTTATCTAACGTACTTTTTTGTTGCCGTCATTGTCGTAGCTATAATTTGAGATTTTTCCCACCAACATGATGCTATCATATCATGATCAATATTTGCTTTTGGTAACTAATTTTGTTGTATACACATCCTACATATCTAAGTAATTGAACTTGCAACTCATTACAGGAAAAGGAAGCAAGAGATATTGAGATCCCAAATATTCGATAGGAAGTGTTTGAGTTGATGATGAGGTGTGTATATACTTGCTTGCACTTTCACGTTCATGATAATCTGATTCCTAGGGTCATAGTTGCATGATTGATTCGCATTTCATCTTTGATTTGGGAGAGTTGTGTAATGTGTGCTACGTTACACCTTCAATTTGTCAAATTTGCAAATTAGTTGATTATCTTGAATTATTATTATTCGCTTCAAAGATTTAAATACTTGCTTTGCCATGAACGGAATCCACATCTGTAACGGCTAAATCTGTAACTTACTGTTACGACACATTCGTAACTGTGAAAAGTGTAAGCTTGTGTTAAAATGATGGATTGTGTTATATGTACATATTATTATGCGATTCCTATATATATGATTACATTATTGTCTAGAACTATTGCTGAAAATTTGACTTTTTAAGATCTTTTTGAACTCTAACCTTTTATCCAAGCCAAATCATATTTGAGAATATAAATTGTGACTGTTTGGATTTACATTATCCCTGTTATGTTTTCAGATTCATCTACACAGTGTCAGTTGAAGTCACTACATCAATTGTACAAGATCTTCTTAGAGCTGTTGATCAGTATCTCTTAGAAGGTCTGAAGCGTTTATGTGAATATGCAATTGCTCAGGTGGGTGAACGTCCTTTTTTTTGAATTATGGGCTTGGATTGAATTTAATTGTCTGTTCCTGAAATTGTGTATTTTTATTTCAGTTCAGGATGTCAAGTTGGAAAACATCTCCAGCATGTACAAATTGTCAGAAGCCTAGCATGCAATGTTTCTTAGGCACACCTGTGTACTATTCATCTTGGAGCAATTTGACAAAATAAACATCAGACCATGGTATCCTCCCATTGATTTATTCCAGTTAATTAGTGTTTGGGTTCTGTTTTTTGAACCTTTTATGCCAATTATTGTGCTACATGCTTTTATTCAGGTTATTTGAGACCTAGATACCAAAATTCTACCTTTTCGATCATTTTCCCCTTATTTTCATTAAATACTCGAATCCATACTTTGTTCTTTTAATTGGGCAGTCTTTAAAAATATCGTAGTAAATACAATCAGGTTCAGCTTCAGCTACAATTGTTGTCACTGCTATTTCTATGATTCACTTTTATATGTATATCCTGATGAATCAACTTTTTATTTGTGATTAACTTATAAGGAATATTCTGCATGAACCACCACCTATCAATTAGTTATTTACGTTGCTACCACAAGCATTATATGAATACCGAAATAAAAAGATAATATGTTTTCTAATACCTGATTATATGATCTTATTTTGTATTATTCTTATTGGTTTAATCATCTTTGGACCTTTAGATCATTCACTGCGAAAAAACAAGCCTTCTGATATCTGTGTGTAAATTGATATTGGAGAATATATCTTGAACTGTACGCGCGCTTATATAACAATTTGGAGTGTTTTTGGTCTCCTTCCATTTTTAATCTTCCAATCGATTAATGCATTATTCACAAACAGCTTCAACGGCGATCCTCTTCATTGTTCCTGGCATGGGTCTCCGCCGCAAACTCCATTTGGAGTACCAAAGCTAGCAAATTTTACCTCTGTCAAATTCTGCCCAGTACAACAAGATAGATGGACCCCTGATCTTCAATTTATTGCATGTAGCAATGGGGAGGTAATGCGATTTTCAATTTCATAACACATTTCTTGCATGTTGTTGTGATAAAGATAATGTTGTAAATTTTTATAAATGACAGTTGGACTCCAAATGGGTTCATCCTTACTACGAAAATGTTTATGCTTAAGCTAAATTTCACTTAATTTCATTGTTCAATACCACTGAACCTATTATTAGACTGCTGCAACTGAATGTTTTTATTTAATTTTATTTTTTGAGGGAAAAGTATTTGCTCGAGGTGCTAGCACATGTCGTACATGCAAGGGACGAGAAGCTCGGGACCGCCAGTCAGGGTGTAGATGATGAGAAGAGGATGTTGTATGAGATGTTGAAGGAAGCTAGAAGGAAGCTAGAAGGAAGAGACACAAGTTTATTTCAGACGGCGAAACTGGCATCATTCTTCCAGCATAACAGTATGGCATCTGGATGAGGGCTTCAAAAGTGTTGAAGCTTGTAGCAGTTTGTGACCCGACATTTGTTAACACCATTATTTTATGATGTAATTTCCCAACATGTCAAGTTTTTAATGGATTTTAAATCCAATTTCTTTTTTCATGTACCTTTGAAATATAAATTTTTTCTTGCAATTGAGGTGCTAATGCAAGATTCTATAATGTTGCACATGTAGAGTGAAGTTTTCTGGAAGGATTTGTTATGATTTTGTTATTTTCTTTCCTGTATCTTTAGTTGTGGTACAATGGTAATGCAAAATTTATTGAAATGTTGGGACTTCCATAGATGATTCAATTAGTTGGTTGGCAACACCTCATTCTCATGGGTATTCTCATTTTGAAATATTAAATAAAATGCACAACGATACATCAAGCAAGGCCGTGTTTATTGAAATCAGTTCTCATATTTCTTCATCACTTATGGTTTCAAAGAACTCTGTATTCCATACCAATGCTAAGATCATAATATCCCAAATTCAAAACAGATTTGCCAAGTTCATAATCTTCCATACATGGTATTCGATGTTATCCATTATGTCATCTGGACATCAATCAGCACAGACATGTCAATGTACAACCCACATTATTGGTACAATGCAATAAAATCGAATACCATGCCACGAGTCTATGATCCCTTTGAAAAGAACTGTATTGGCAAGGAATCTTATTCGGTAACAATGGTTTCTGAAGTTTTCGGGGGAGACTCATGCCATGGAACTACGAATCATGCAAAATGTACATCTTCAAATGCAGACGTTAGCTACCAATATTTATAATATGTACTCTCCGCAAATAACAAACTGCATTGGGTGTAAAAGACCTTAAAGAATAAAATTATATATGATACAGTGCATTGAATCATTTGAATCATACAAAATTATACAAAAGTATGCACATCACCATGTTTAAATACATCAATTCTTCATAAGTTAATCATATAAAACATGTTTAAATACATTCAGGTCTCTATGGAATTCTGCCAATTATGTATATTACATTTAACAACTGTTTTTGAATCTAAGGACTTACTAGGACAAGATAAAAAGTGGTTGGGATTTTATCTAGGTAAATCAATGATTGAGATTGGTTTTTGTGAAAATTTTAGGGGGAAAACTTAACTTTTGGTAGGAAAAGTGTCTGGGAACCAAAAATTTGAAATTAAAAGTGTCTCAGGAAAGATTGTGAAGAAGCATGATCCATTAAATTAAACAAAGCATAATTAAATCTAAAATCCCATCGCAACGAAGGCGCCCGTGAAATTTTTTACGCTAATTTGTTGTTCCGCGCCGAAGGTGCCCGTGCCCGCTAAATTTTTTAACGCTAATTTGTTCTGCGCCGAATTTGTTGTTCTGCGTCGAAGGCGCCCGCACCGAATTTGTTGTTCCGCACCTGTCGTCGAATTTGTTGTTCCGTGCTGCAGGTGCCTGTGTCGTATTTGTTGTTCCGCGCCGAAGGCGCCCACGCTGAAAGCGCCCGTGCCGCTAAATATTTTTACGCTAATTTGTTATTATTTTAAATTTTGGCTGTGAAAATATTAAAACACAACTGTTTTTGAATCCTATGGCTGACTAGGACAAGATAAAGATTGGCTGGAATTTGATCTTGGGGAATGGAAGGTTGAGATAAGTTTTTGTAAAAAATTTGCGGGGAAGTTGTGTTTGGGAAAAGATCAAAAATTTGAAAATTTATCGTCATCTCTTCCCCAAAAAAACCAACAGCTCATTCAATTCGTACTACACTCCCAACGATTTATAAAAATTGAGCAAACTCAATTATAATCCAAATACAAAGATTTCTTGAGAGACAAGACAATTCTTGATAATAAATGGGAGATTAATCAAAGCAAAAACAAACGAAGCTGCAAAAAATTAACAAAAAAATAATAATCAGCATATAACATGCCATGCGAATTAGATTTAGCCAACAGAAATTGCTCCTGATCTGCTTCAATCTCTGAGATTTTTGCCAAAGCCGAAGTTTTAGTTAAAGTATTGCACTCACGTTTAGTTGACTCTTTTGACTATACACAACATCACTCAAACGCATAATTTGGTTTACATATTTATTGTTTGAATTGACATGAGCGATGCTGATATTGTACTCAAACAAGTTTTATGTTGTAATTTGGTTATTGTATCGCCCGCGTCGAATGTGCCTTCACTAAATTTGTTTACGCTAATTTGTTGTTTCGCACTGAAGGCGCCCATGCTAAATTTGTTGTTCTGCGCCGAAGGTGCCCGTGCCGCTAAATATTTTTACGTTGATTTGTTCTTTTAAATTTTGACCGTGAAAATAATTTTTTGGGGAACAAAAATTTCGCGAGGAAAAATCTTAAATGAACCGTGCCCATGGGCACGGGTTATGACTAGTCTTTCATAAAATGAAGAAAAATTGCCCCAAGCTAACAAAATCAGCAAAAATGTCCGCTGGAACCAGTAGATCGCAATATTCACCTAAAAAATAAGAGAAGAAAAACATATGATATAAAAATCATATCATTTAATACAAAAATTCATATCTTCCTACAATGTAGAAAATAGCACCGAGCTTCGAAAAATCCGCAAAAAAATTCTTAAGAAACGAAAGATCACCATCTTTAACTGAAAAATAAGTGTAGATAAATTTAGGTCAAAAATCATATCATTTAATAAAAATAACCATATCTTCAAGAAAATTTAAAAAATAGCCCCGATGTCTGACTAATCTACAAAGATGTCTGTAGGAACCCGGGAGATCACCATTTTCAACTTAAAAATAGGAGAAGACAAATTTAAGTCAAATAATCATTTCATTTAATAATAAGATTCATAACTTAACAAAAATGTAGAAAAATAGTACCAAGCTCAGAAAAATCGACAAAAACGTCTGTTGTAACCGGGAGATCGCCATCTTCAACTGAAAAATAAGAGAAGATAAAATTAGGCTAAAAATCATATCATTTAATAAAAAGATTCATATCTTTAATAAAATATAGAAAATAACCCCGAGCACAGAAAAATCCCCAAAAATACTCGTTGGAACATGAAGATCGACACCTTCAACTAAACAATAAAAGAAGATAAAATTAGGCCAAAATGATATCATTTAAAAAAATGATCCATATCATCCAGAAAATACAGAAAATAACCCCAAGCTTTAAAAATCCACAAAATATCCATTGGAAAAGAGAGATCGCTATCTCCATAAAAATCATATCATTAAAGAAAAAGATCCATATCTTCAATAAACTGTAGAAAATAGTTCCGTGTTTAGAAAAATCCGCAAAAATAGCCGTTGGAACCGAGAGATCAACATCTTCAACTTAAAAATCAGAGATGAAAAAATTAGGCCATAAAATCATATAATTTAATCCGAAGATTCATATCTTACAGAAAAGTTAGAAAATAGCCCAGAGCTCAGAAAAATATGTTAAAAATGTCCGTTGGAACCGGGAGATCGCTATCTTCATCTGAAAAATAAGAGAAGACAAAATTTGGCCATAAAAATCATTTCATTTAATACAAAAATCCATATCTTACAGAAAATGTAGAAAATATCATGAAGCTCGAAAAATTCTGCAAAATTTCTGTTGGAACCGGGAGAATGCCATTTTAAAGTGAAAAATAAGAGAAGACAAACTTAGTCCATATAAATCATATAATCAATAAAAAGATCCATATCTTCAATAAACTGTAGAAAATAGTTCCGTGTTTAGAAAAATCTGCAAAATAGTCGTTGGAACCAGGAGATCGACATCTTCAACTTAAAAATCAGAGATGACCAAATTAGGCCATAAAATCATATCATTTAATCTAAAGATTCATATCTTACAGAAAATTTAGAAATTATCCAGAAGCTCAGAAAAATACGCGAAAATTTCCGTTGGAACTGGGATATTGCCATCTTCATCTACAAAATTAGAGAAGAATAAATTGGGCTTAAAAATCATATCATTTAATAAAAAGATCCATATCTTCAAGAAAATATAAAAAATAGACTCGAAGTCAAAAAAATCCGCAAAAATCAGCGTTGGAACTGTGAGAACGCCATCTTCAACTAAAAAAATAAGAGACGACAACTTTTGGCCAAAAAATCATATCAGTTAATAAAATGATCCATATCTTCCATAAATGAAGAAAAATTGCCCCAATCTAGCAAAAATCAGTAAAAATGTTTGCTGGAACCGGTAGATCGCAATTTTCATCTGAAAAATTTAGAGAAGAAAACATATGATATAAAAATCTTTTCTTTTAATAAAAATTCATATCTTCCATAAAATATAGAAAACATCACCGGAATTCAAAAAATCTGCAAAAATTTCTACTGGAACCGGGAGATCGCCATCTACAACTGAAAAATAAGAGTAGACAAAATTAGGCTAATAAAAATCACATCATTTAATATAAAGATTCATATCTTACAAAAAGTGTAGAAAATATCTCGGAGTTCAGAAAAATCCGCAAAAAATTTCGTTGGAATCGGGAGATCGTCATCTTCTGAATAATAGAGACAACAAAATTAGGCCAAAAAATCATATCATTTTATAAAAAGGTCCATATCTTTCAGAAAATGTAGAACAACAGACTCAAGTTAAGAAAAATCTGCAAAAATGTCTGTTGGAACCGAGAGATCGACATCTTCAATTGAAAAAATAAGAGAAGACAAACGTAGACTATAAAATCATATCATTTACACAAATGTACAAAATAGCACCGAGCTAATAAAAATCAGCAAAAATATCCGCTGGAACTGAGAGATCGCCATCTCAACTGAAAAATAAGAGAAGACAAAATTAGGTCAAAAATCTTATCATTTAGTAAATATATATATATATATATCTTACAAAAAATTTAGAAAATAGTCTCGAAGTCAGAATAACACGAAAAATGTCCGTTAGAAATGGGAGATCGCAATCTTCAATTGAAAAATAAAAGAAGAAAACATTAGGCCAAATATCATTTTAAAAAAGATCCATAACTTTTTGAAAACATATAAAAATAGCCCCGATCTCCGAAAAATCCGCAAAAATGTTCGTTAGAACCGGGAGATCTCCATCGTCATATGAAAAATAAGAGATGACAAATTAGGGTATAAAAATCATATCATTTAATATGAAGATTCATATTATACAAAAAAATATAGAAAATAACATGAAGCTCAAAAAAATCCGAACAAATGTCCTTTGGAACCGGGAGATTGCCATCTTCAAATTAAAAAAGAGAAGACAGAATTAGGCCAAAAATTCATATCATTTCATAAAAAGATACATAACTTCCAGAAAATGTAGAAAAATCTGCGAAAATGTCCGTTGAAACCGTGAGATCGCCATCTTCAACTGAAAAAAATAAGAGAATACAAACGTAGGCTATAAAAATCGTATTATTTAAAAAAAGCTCTATATCTTATATAAAATGTAGAAAAGAGCACCGAGCTAAAAATATGCAAAAATGTCAGTTGGGAAGATCGACATCTTCAACTGAAAAATAAGATAAGACAACATTAGGCAATAAACATCATATCATTTAATAATAAGATCCATAACTTTAAGAAAATGTAGAAAATAGCCCTAAGCTCAGAAAAATCCGCAAAAATGTTCGTTGAAACCGGGAGATCGCCATCTTTATCTAAAAAAATAAGAGAAGAAACATTAGGTCAAAAAATCATATCATTTTATAAAAATATCCATAACTTCCCGAAGATGTAGAAAATAGCACCGAGCGAAGAAAAATCGACAAAAATATCTGTTGGAATCGGGAGATTGCCATCTTCTACTGAATAAAAGAAGACAAAATTAGGTTATAAAAATCATATCATTTAATATAAAGATTCAAATCATACAGAAAATGTAGAAAATATATCAGAGCTCAGAAAAATCCAAAAAATGTCCTTTGGAACCGAGAGATTGCCAATTGAAAAATAAAAGAAGACAAATTTAGGCCAAAAATGATATCAGTTAATAAAAAGATAAATATCTGCCATAAAATGTAGAAAATAGCACCGAGCTCAAAAAGATTTGCACAAATGTCCGTTAGAACCGGGAGATTGCAATATTCAACTTAAAAAAGAGAAGACAAAATTAGGCCAAAAAATCATATCATTTAATAAAAACACTCATATCTTCCAGAAAATATAGAAAAAAGCCCAAAGCTAAGAAAAATCATCAAAAATGTCCGTTGGAACCAGGAGATCGCCATATTGAACTTAAAAATACGAGAAGACAAAATTAGGCTACAAAAATCTTATCATTTAATAAAAGATTCACATCTTTAATAAAATGTAAAAAAATAACTTGGAGCTCAGAAAAATCCGCAAAAATGTCTGTTGGAACTGGCAGATCGCCGTCTTCAATAGAAAAAAAATAAGAGAAGAACAAATTAAAATATAAAAATAATATCATTTAATATAAAGATCATTATCTTCCAGAAAGTGTACAAAATAGCTCCGAGCTCAGAAAAATCCACGAAAATGTCAGTTGGAACCAGGAGATCGCCATCTTCAATTGAAAAATAAGAGAAGACAAAATTAAGCCAAAATATCATATCATTTAATAAAATGATATATATCTTCCAAAAAAGTGGAAAATAGCCCAGAGCTCAGAAAATCCATACAAATATCCGTTGGATCCAGGAGATCGCCATCTTCAACTGAAAAATAATTGAAGAAAAAATTATGTCAAAAAATAATTTTGTTACGAGGTAAAATCTGCTAACACTGAATTTAAATTGAAATGGGAATCATGGTTACAATGATTACAAGTTTTTGGGGTGAAGACGAGTTTAATCTCCATTAGAAAACGCTTCGTAGATGGAAATCTCAGGGTCACCCGTCAATCAGAGTAGGTCGCCCGTCTAGTGGAGTAGTTTGATGTGGGTCGCTTTGACCGCCGGTAACTGGGACGACCTTCCTGCAAGAGGAGCAACTCGTCAGAAAGGCTCAGTTGGCTGTCAAACGAGAGCATATCCGATGCTTAAGTCAGTTGGTGACTGCTTGGAGAATGTCGGACATGCAGGGCGATCTTTGAGGCAGATCGGTGCTTGCGTGGCGAACTAATGTGGAATGCACGAATATGTAGACGATATTCGACTTTGAATATAAGTAGATGGGTTAGGATTTCTTACAGATTAGCCAGTCCCTTTCTCGTTGGAGGAGAGGGAGTATTAATAGGCTGTTGGAGTCGGTTGCTTTAGCTGAGCTGGCAGTGTCAGGGTGTCAGGGGTTCGGCCGAACGTGTCAGGCGTGTTTTTGTCAGAGCCATAAATGTCAAGCGCACTTTTATTAGGCTGGTTGGCGACAAAACATCCATGGGTGCTTTCAACAGGCTGTCAGGCGGTGAAACAGCCATGGGCACTTTTGGCAGGCTGTCAGGCAGCGAAGAGGCCAGGTACGCTTTTGTCAAACTTGTCTATAGTGAAACTGGCAGTGATACTAGTGGCAGGTCGCCTTCCTCCTTAGGCAGATTGCTTCTGGGTGGAGAGGTAGGCGAGCTGCCTCTGGGGCGAGCTACCTTTGGGACGAGCTGGTGTAGATTATACGTGATCAGCTGGAGGGATCTTCTCTTTGGTTCGGTTGACAAGTTCGCCGTGCTACAGGTGCGGGCTGCTCTGAGCCACAGCGAGCTTGTCCAAGCCTCGACAAACTAGGTCTTATTATGGAGATTCGATGGGCCATGACTTGGGCTTCGATCATACATGCGTAGATCGACTAGGCTGATCTTAAGGTCGTATAAACTGCCCCTGTCATTCCAGTTCCAAACAAGAAGACCGCACTGTTTGGCTAACAGCTGTGGCATTTAATGCGAGATGACCCATGAATCTCTAAAGTCATTATGACGATTCAGTAGCAGGGAGATATCGAGGAGCCCCACCACTCGGAGCATGACATATGACGTGTATGGCTCTGGGGAGAAGCAGAGGCGACATCTTCGCTTCAGATCTTGCCACGTGACCCACCTTCAACGGTTGAGATTGGCCGATGCCCTCTGTAAAATAGAGAGGGGGGGACGGTTGAGGGCTCCTGCTTTCAAATTTCAAAAAACTCCTTTCGTTCTTCGTCTTCGAGCTCTTGCTGCCAATCGACGCTTCATCGAAGCTCCGGTGATCTTCTTTTTAGGTACTTTCTTTGATTTATATCAGATGACTTCATCCGAATCTTCTTGCTCTAATAAACATGCAGAGAAACACTTCGACAAGTTTGAGGATGTTAGCTCCGAGGGGACAGAGGAACAGATGATGTTGGTGGACGTGGCAGAGTCTCGGCCGAAGGAGCGGGAAGCAGCCCCCGTCGTCCCCTCGATGTCGACGGTCCATAAGAAAACCAAAAAGAAGGGCTCAAAGTCGACCATCGGCATTGTTACTACAGTAGTTTCGGCGGAGATCCTGGCCATAGCGCCTAATACTAAGCATATCAGTTGCGCCTAAATTCGTTCCAAGTATATTCGGCCACCCTATGAAGTTCACCGCCCCACCTCCGATGAACGGGTCTGTTTGCCTGGGGACAATGACATGGGGGTCTATTTTCTGACCTTCGAGCTCGGACTTCGGTTTTCACTCCACCCCTTCCTCCTACACATGCCGAACTTCCTCGAGCTTTCGCGCTTCCAACTGATGCGGAACTCAATCAGTACCATGGTCGGCTTACTTGTTCTCTGCTTCGGCAGTGGCATAAGTCTGACTCTGCCGCTATTTTGCTATTTCTTTGAAGCAAAGCAGAGAGAAGTGTATTATTATGTCAGTGCGAGGAAGGATCCGCATCTCGCCCTTGATTTTCCGAGAAAAGTTAGGGAGCAAAAGGAGAAGTTCGTTTTCATCTTGACACCGACGGACTTGACTCTGCGGTTGAACTGGGGGAAGTTGAACCCCCCAAGTGAACAAGGAGGTGACTCTGCAGGGGTAGGATCTGGAGGACTCCAAGATCTTGATGGAGATCCCACGTGAGCTCCGAAAACATGCGAAGCTGGTCAAGGACCACCAGATCGCCCTCCATAGCTGGCCCAAAGGTATCGCGATCTAAGCGACCTTCTTCATATTTTCTCACCATGATCTTTTTTCTTTTTGCAGGTGCAGCCATGAGTCTGTCGAGGGATGAACTGATGAGTATGTTCATGGAGAAGCCATCGACCGAGGAGCCGGTGCTTAAGGAGCAGGCAGCCAAGGTCAAAGGTACGGTGGGGGAGTGTAAGGGCTTACTGAAGAAGGCCGGGCAGAATCGGATCCTGGAGGAGGCGTCCACTGCACGGGCTGAGGAGGAGGAGGAGCGAAGCAAGAGACAGAAGAAGAAGAAGTCCACAGTAACCACTCCCTCCTCCCATCCGAGTGAGGCCGCATCAGGCAGCTTAGCGACCTCGATGCTGTCGAGGAGCCGGTGACCGATCTGACAATTCCCATGCCCCAGGGCCTGTCGTCCCAGGTTAAAGCTATAGGAGTCAAGCATTGGCCCTTTGGATGCCCCTCTTGGGAGCAGGGAAGTCAGACGTGAGGACGTCGGGGCATCCAAGATGTGAGGCGGCACTCGCCTGCTTCAAAGCTAAGAAGGCCGAGGTCCTAGCCATACCAAAGGTCGAGCTTTCTGGACTACGCTACCCGGTAGGTGCCCAGGAATCGTTGTTCGAGGATGCCAGGGTTACGACCCATTTGACAGAGAACAGTCTGTTGCCCAGGGATCGGGAGCCCCTGTACTATGTTGGTGCCAAGCACCTCTGCGGCACGGCAATTTATCATAGCATGCAGGTTCGTTGCTCTCCCATACTTAGGTTGCTGGTCTTCATTCTTTCATGCGGGCTCATATATTCTATTCCTTATATAGGTTGTGGCGGCGATGACGTCCTTGCAGCGCCACACTAACGTGGACATGCTCAAGGCAACCATCATGCGTAAGAAGGTGGAGCTTAAGGTGGCCACCAATGAGCTGTGGAAGAGGGAACCCGAATTCAAGGAGGTCGTCAAGCGGCTGTGAAACATGGAGGAGAAATTGGAAGAAGACCGCGGGTTCTATGCGACCTAGAAGGGAGATGGAGAAGTAGTACAAAATCTCGGAGGAGCTGGCACGTCAGTTGCAGGAGACGGAGGCCCGAAGGGTCGCTTTGAAGAGCGCACATGCTGTTGAGGTGGAGGCAAAGGGGCAAGAGATTGCCGAGCTCTCGCGTTAGGCGGTGGAGCTGAAGAAGATTGATCCTGAGGCCATGAAGAAGAAGGCCGTCCGCAAATACCAGATGGACGAGCTCATTCCCATCATGAAGGAGGTGCGGGCCAAGAGCATGTCAGAGGGTCGACAGGCAGGCTTGCAGGTGGGCCTCTAGGCAGGCCTCGAGAGGACAGAGAAGAGGTTGAAGAGGCTGCATCTCGGGCTGGAGGTCGACTTATCTGCATTGTTGGCGGCTTTGGATGGCAAGGAGGAAGAGGAAGCCAGAGAAACAAGAGGTCTGTCTGGCAGGGATCAGGCTGGTGGCAATGTGGAGGGCCAGGGGAGGTCGCAGCGATGGGACCGATGAAGAGCAAGGTGGAGAAACAAGCAGAGGCACATGAGGAGGTCGGCGACTGAGTTGCGGCGCCATAGTTAGCTGTTGGGGGGAGCATATGTATGGCGGATCTTGGGGCCAGGCTTAGGAATTGTCTATATTTTTCTTTAAAAGAAACTAGGTGAAATATTTTCAAGTTAATGAAAGCTATCATGTTTGAGGTAGTTCGCCTCATTTGTCTTTGTGCTTGTTTGTACTTGTATACCACCAACTTTCTGCTTGGAAGAGCCTAGGAGCGGGGAGAAGCAGAATGTTGTAAAGTTTGGATGTAGTCGAGTTGGCAAAATTCTTTGTAATGATAGATCATTTTCGCTGTCTTTTGGGGGCGCTGGACATGGCGTGCCCAGATCTTTGTTTGGTGCAAAGTAGCTCGCTTTCTTCCCTGGTTTGTTTAGCGAGGTCCGGCACACTATGAGTAACTACACCGTGACCTGCCCCGGAAGTCTTTGAGAGGGTGGGTATTGGGCTGTCGCCTACCCAGCATCCTCCATAATCGGACGGGTATTGGGCAGTCTCCTTCCCTGCATTTATCACTCTAGTTTGGATGGCGATTGCCTTTGAGGTCTTTAAAAGTGCGGGAAGTCAAGGGTGATCATTGGTCCGATGCTTCGGTTGAAACGCCCCAGCTTCCACGGTCCGCTTACCGAGGAAGAGATGAGGGAGGGCCCGGGGCCCGTAACCCAGCGGATAAAGTACATTACATAGTCCATATAGATGGGCCGTAGTGGACCATGCATTTATCACTCTGGGTTGGATGGCGAACTGTCTGGGAGGTCTTCAAGAGTGCAGGTATAGATGGGCCATAGCCGACCCCGTATTTATCACTCCAGTTTGGATAGCGAACTACCCCGGAGGTCTTCAAGAGTGCGGGTATAGATGGGTCGTAGCCGACCCCGCATTTATCTCTCTTGTTTGGATGGTGAACTGCCCTGGAGGTCTTCGAGAGTGCGGATATAGATAGGCCAAAGCCGACCCTGCATTTATCACTCCGGTTTGGATGGCAAACTGCCCCAGAGGTCTTCTTGAGGACGAGGTCGAGGCCACAGCCCCTCCGTCATGCCCATGTCTGGTTTGGTTAGTGAAGTCTGGCATGCTATGGGTAGCTGCACCGCGACCTGCCCCAAAAGTCTTTGAGAGGATGGGTATTGGGTCGTCGCTTACCCTGCATCCTCTGTAATTGGACGGGTATTGGGCCGTCGCTTACCCCGCATTTATCACTCCAGTTTGAATGGTGAACTGCCCCTGAGGTCTTCAAGAGTGTGGGTATAGATCCGTAGCTGACCCTGTATTTATCAGTCCGGTTTGGATGGAGAACTGCCTCGGAGGTCTTCAAGAGTGCGGCTATAGATGGGCCGTAGCCGACCCCGTATTTATTACTCTGGTTTGGATGGAAAACTACACCGAAGGTATTCAAGAGTGTGGGTATAGATGGGCCGTAGCCGACCCCTCATTTTTCACAATGGTTTGGATGGCGAACTGCCCCGGAGGTCTTTGAGAGGGCAAATATTGATGGGCCGTAGCCGACCCCGCATTTATAATTTCGGTTTGTTTGGCGAGCTATAATTTTAGTTCGCATAATACGTATGTACAAACGAAAACATAAGAGTTTACTTGTCGTGAGTTAGCCCGCTCTAGATTATTAAGGCGACCTTTATGGAGGCACTTTCTATCTTGGAGGGGATCAAAAACTTTTATTTAAACAACACATTGTTTGTACAAATATAAAATTACAAATTTTATTGATAGTACTTGAGTAAGTGTTGGGCGTTCCACGGATGAGCTAGTTGTTTGCCCTCCTTGTTCGCCAAAATGTAGGTTGAGGGTCCCACGACGTACGCTATTTTGTAGGGGCCCTCCCATTTGACAGAGAGTTTTCTGCAGCGGTCGACCTAGGGTTTGAAAGTGGCGTCCATGAGGATGAGGTCGCCAACTCTGAAGCTTCGCTTCTTCACCCGAGAATTGTAGTACCATGCCATCCTTTGGATGTGCTTGATAAGACATGTTAGAGCATGATCCCTTACCTCATCGAGGAGTTTGGTATTGAGGTTGAGTCCTTCTTCATTTGCTTGTTTGTCGAAGTATTAGAGGCGGAGAGAATGTTCATCGACCTCAATCGGGACGACGGCTTCCGACCCATAAGCTAGCATGAAAGAGCTCTCGCCAGTTGAAGGTTTGTAAGTGGTGAGGTAAGACCAAAGGATGCCGAGTAGCTCGTTAGGCCAAGATCCAAGAGCGTTGCTGGCCTTCTTCTTCAAGGGTTCAAGGATGCACTTGTTCGCAGCCTCGACCATGCCATTGCACTGCAGGTGCACTACAGAGGCGAAGTGGAGGTTGAGGCTCCAATCCGAGCAGAATTCTCTAAAGTTCGTGGAGTCCAACTGTGTCCCGTTGTCCGTCACAATGGAGCGGTGTATCCTAAAGCGATATATGATAGACTTCCAGACGAAGGTCTTCAAGTCTTTTGAGGTAATGCGCGCTAGGGGCTCCGCTTCGATCCACTTCGTGAAGTAATTGGCGGCGACAACTAGGAACTTCCTTCCTCCGGTTGCCATTGGGAACTGTCCGAAAATGTCGAGGCCCCACTTGGCAAATGGAACCATGCTGAGAATTGGAATCAGGTCGACAGGAGGAGCCTTTGTATGATTAAAGAATTTCTGGCACTCCTCGCACCGCTTGACGAAGTTGATTGCATCCTTCAGCATAGTCGGCCAATAGTAGCCCTGCCAAACTGCCTTATATGCCAGGGTGTGGCCACCATGATGATTCCTGTAGAGTCCTTCATGTATCTCGCGGATGACCTCCTCGGCTCTTCTCGGCCCAAGGCACTTTAAGTAGGGCAATACTGTTGAGTATTGGACTCTCCACCTTGGTTTTGTTGATGATCAAATATAAATCATCGTGATTAACCCATGTGATTGCAGTTAACTAAAGAATCACCAATTAGATTCAAGAAGATCAAAAGTGACTACACGTGTTGATTCAAGTGGAGAACTTGGTAGATCAACAAAGGTGAAGCATTGGCTTAATGGCTTCAACAAATGAATGGAGAACTCAAAGACTACATCAAACCTCAAGCTAATGGCTTCAACAAATGAATGGAGATTCAATCCAAAGAGAAGAAATGAAAGGATGATTCAAAAGCTTCAACGAACATCTTAAGGATCAAAGACTAGATGATGTTGGAGACATTCAAGACATACAACTAAAAGACTCAAGACCATGAAGAAGTAAGGATCTTCATTGTAATATTTAGTATTTACTTCTTTGTGAGTCTTAGAATGTTAAGCCTTGAATTAGAACTACTTAGAGGCACCTACACTACCTATACACATTATTAGTCTAGCCTCTAGTTGACCACATATGCTTCCAGGCTTTCAAAACTTGAATCTGAACTTTTGACTCAAAAAAGGGGCCTGATGAAGGATCACCAGTCAACTGGTGTCCTCACCAGAGGCCTGGTTACCCTTCAGCAGTCGCATGTTTCTAAAGAGAGCCCAAATCTGTTTGAAGCTGTATTCTGTTTTTCTGACCAGTCTGCCTTCAAATTGATGCCAATTTTTATATAGTTAGAATTTTTCTTCCAATCCACTTGCAGCAGTTAGCTAACTCACTAAGATTTCCAACCCAACTTGAATCACTCCAATCGGATATCTTTAGTTCAAGTTACGACTGTTTTCGTGAGCCAATATCATATTTCCTGCACCTATCAGTCAAATTCAAAGTACTGAAAGTTTTTCTGTAGCTGGAATTTTATGTCCATTCAAATTTCATTTGAAATAAAATTTTGTTAGATTTCCAATCCAACTTGAATCACTCCAATTGGATATCTGTAGTGGCAGATATGGATGTTTTAGTGATCAGATGTACTGAAAATCTGTAGAATCCGCCCATCGAACAGCCGCCTGTTTTAGATTCGACAGGCGCCTGCCCATGTGGACAGTCGACTGGTCATCCTTCTACAGTCGACTGGTCATCCTCTGTCCTGACATTGTTTTTTTAGGTTATAGCCGTTAGCTACAGTGGCCCAGGCGACTGTCCCCCTTCTACAGGCGTCTGTCCGAGTCGTTTTCAGCCCATTTCTAGCCGTTGGAAGATTAGTTTGTGGGTCTTTTTGCTTGAGGTTTTGGGTTTCCCTTGAGCTAATATATATAGAAGATAGGCTAAATATGTGAGAACTCTTTGTCCCTTAAGAAAACATTTCAAGTCTCATTTCAAACCTCTTTCTCCTCTCAAGTGCTCTCTAATTCTCTCTTGCCCTCTATGCTCTAAAGCACACATCTAAGCCAGATTTGCTTTCATCTTTGGGCAAGCATCTCAAGGGATATCTCCTCCCTCATTGAGCACTTCACACATACACGCGCGCGCACACACACACACACACACACACACACACACACACACAAGCATTCACAAGTAAATTCTTATTCAAGGCAGATGTGAGTGTATTTCAAGTTGTATATTTCTTTCTCAATACTTTTATTTTGTTCAGTACTCTCAGTTGGTGAGAAGGATGGCTTGATCCCAAGTTGTGGGAGTCAAGAAAAGGATTTGCTCTCGGTTTATGAGAGTGTGCTTAGTTCCAAGTTGTGGGATTAAGGTATTTGCGTGTCCCCGAGTTATGGGATACACGGACATCGATTGTAGTTCGATTGCACTTGTTGGGGTTTCCATAAGTGAGCTAATGGGAAGCTCTAATGATATTTACTAGAGTATCCGAGTGTGATCTCAGGTGTTGCTGGATTAGGTTACCGGTAACAAGTTGGGTTTGATTTGGGTGGCATCGAATCAGGATACGTTGCATGTTTTGCCTCTACCTCAGCTTCACAGTTAACTTCGTGCCGATCGATACAGTTTTGTCCGCCTCATCCGTCAGTAGCACCTCCTCTATGCCCTCCACTGGGGTTAGTCGCTGATGTTCCAAGTCCTTTCGACCGTCAAGGAGTTCGGCCGACGGGGCTTGCTTATGCTTGGTGGAGCCGCAGTAGCAGCTTCGCGAGAGCCTCTGGCTTCCTCGCACTTGTCCAACCCCATACGGAGTCTGGAACTTTATCATCTGGTGTAGAAGCAAGGGAAGAGCTTCGACGGCGGTCAGGTAAGGCCACCATATGATGCCATTGTATACCAAGGGGATGTCAACGATGACAAATTGTGTCATTCGCATAACAATCCTCGGCCTCTCCCCCAGGTGACGGGCAGATCGATCGTTCCGACAATGGGCACTGAATGTCTAGTGAAGCCGACAATCGGGCCCAAGCATGGTTTCAAGTCAACCTCGCCCAGTCCCATCTTCTGGATCGTCGACAAAAATAGTATGTTACACGAGCTACCAGTGTCAACCAAGAGCCTGCTCACAATTGTCGGCCCAATGAGTGCTTCGATGATGATGGCATCATCATGTGGTAGCTCGACCCTCTCCAGGTCTTCGTCGGAGAAGTAGATGGGGGTGGAGCTACCCTTCTTTGCTTCGCCCCTTCATCAGCACTCGCCATCATGACCTGCCTCGCATAATTCTTCCTCTGCGATGCCGAGGTTCCGCTTGAGGCCGGCCCATCGCATATCACATCCATGCACATGATCAGACCAGTGATAGGATGGGTGGCTAGTTTGGCATTCTGGGACTGAGCCTGCTGGACAGGTTCCTTTGGAGTTCGTCCTTCTCAGCTCTGGCCCTCTTGATCGATGAGCCTCTGAAGATGGCCACCATGGATTAGCCGTTCTATGTCCTTTTTCAGAGCAAAGCAATTGTCGGTGTCGTAGCCGTGGTCGCAGTGGTCCCAACAGTATTTCTGTGCATTGCGTGCGTTCGACTTTTCCCTCATCTCCGGGGGCGGATCTTTGAGAAGTCCACCCGTCTTGGCCGATGCCATCGCTTCGGCCAGTAGGGCATTAAGCCTTGTATAATGCACCTCCTCCAATGCTCTTTCAGGTCTGTTCCTCAGGGTAGGGTGGAGCGAGGAACCCTCATAGGTCCGAGGCAATCCTGCCCTCGCGGGCCTCCTTGGTCACGCCCTCGGGAGCGATATTGATCTCGCCTTCGGGGGCGGTCATCATGCCTTGGCCTAGGTGGAGGTCGAGGTTCAGCTCTGGGTCGCTCGGTGGCGGTAAATACTTTCTTTGCCCCCAATGACTCCTCATTAAGAATGAACTTGTCCGCTCTGGAGAAGAGAGCATTGAGGTCCATTGGCGGGTCGTGGAGCATGGATTTGTGTAGACTGTGATTGGTGAGCCCCTTCTTGAAGGCTGCCTTGGCAAGCTCCTCTCTGCAGCTCTTCACGCTTAGACGCTCTTCATTGAAGCACTACTGGAACCTTCAAATGGTCTCTCCTTCCTTCTGGACTATCCAAAACAGATAGTCAGAGGCCCTCTTCCTTCTTTGTCCTGCTCGAAATTGCATTCGAAACTTGTGGGGGCAGATTGCCAAAGGAGTCAATCGATCTATCCGACAAGTCGTTGTACCACTCCACGGTAGACTTCTTCAGAGTCATCGAGAAGGCATGGCAGAGGAGCTCGTCGTCTGCTCATTGGATCTCCATCACCCCCTATAGTGTTGCACATGTTCGAGTGGATAGCCCGAGTCGTCATACAATTCCAGCTAGGGTAGCTTGAACCTACATTGTATCGGGGTTGAGATCACCCTTTGCGTCAGCGGGTTGACTTCTTCGAGATGTTAGGGAGGTGTTGGTGATCTTCGTGCGACGTCCTGACTGCCTCGGAGCTCTTGCCTGTCTTTGGAATCCCCAGATGAGCCACCTCGGTGCTCAGGAGAGTCCCTTCTATATGCCCTATGGATCGGGCTTTGCTCGCAGCTCTGCCCCCACTGTCATTGCACCTTAGGAGAGAGGCGCTCAGCCCGAGGGGGGCTTCAGCCTTAATGGGGGCACCCTTTGTGCCTTGGGCTTGACGATCTTCTGTAAGAGCGGCTCTCCACAGCTTGATCTTGCAGGATGTGCTCCCGCACTATCTCGATCGATGCGTAGGGGATCCCAAACTCCCTTACTAGATCCTCTCCCTTGCAGTGGAAATGTAACGTCGTTGTCGGACAATTGCTTCTTCATCAAGCCTTCTTTGAATCGCGGCCTCCTCCTCGTCGAACCATCTCTGCCTAGCGGCCGCCTCGTCATCATCGAGACGCCTTTGCAGAGTGGCTAGCTCCTCTTCATCGAAGCACCTCCTTCGAGCGGTCGCTTCTTCATCGAACTCGGGGAGGAGGTTCTGCCTCACGTTGAGAGGTCTGGAGAGACCTGATGTTAAAGGCCTCCTCGCAGATTTCGCTGCAGCCATGTCCTTCATCACTTTATCAAAGATCTCAAAGCTTTGATAGACACCACAGGCTGCATCCTTGATGGTAGCATCTACGCCTAAGGGGCACATCTCTCGGGGGGGACCTCCTAGGAGAGGGGGCCTCCTCGAGCATTGGCTGTTACCGCTACGATGACTGCTGTGACTTTGTGTGGGGTCTGTCACGAATGTAACCAATGTTCCCACAGACTGCACCAAATTTTGCGGGATAAAATCCGCTAACATTGAATTTATTTTGAAATGGGAATCATGGTTACAATGATTACAAGTTTTGAGATGAAGACGAAGTTAATCCCGATTGGAAGACGCTTTGTAGATGGAAATCTTAGGGTCGCCCGTCTAGTGGAGTAGTTCTACGTGGGTCGCTTTAACCGTCGGTAGCTAGGACGAACTTTCTGCAAGAGGAGCAACTCTTCAGGAAGGCTCGATTGGCGATCAACCGAGAGCCTCTCCGATGCTTAGGTCAGTTGGTGACTGCTTGGAGAATTTCAGACACGCAGGGCGATCTTAGAGGCAGATCAACGCTTGCGTGCAAACTAATGTGGACCGCACGAATATATGGAGGATATTCAACCTTGAATATAAGTAGATGTGTTAGGATATCTTACAGATTAGCAGGCCCCTTTCTTGTTGGAGGAGATGGTGTATTTATAGGCTGTTGGAGTCAGTTGCTTTAGCTGAGCCAGCGGTGTCAGGGTGTCAGGGGTTCGGCCGAGGATGTCAGGGCTGACGTGTCAGGCGTGCTTTTGTCAGAGCCGTAAATGTCAGGCACGCTTTTGTCAGGCTGTCTGGCGACGAAACGGTCATAGGCGCTTTTGACAGGCTGTCAGGCGGCGAAACGGCCATGGACGCTTTCGGCAGGCAGTCAGGCTGCGAAGCGGCCAGGTGTGCTTTTGTCAGACTTGTCTGTAGTGAAACTGGCAGTGATACTAGTGGAAGGTCGCCTTCCTCTTTGGGCGAACTACTTCTGGGTGGAGAGATAGGCGAGCTACCTCTGGGGCGAGCTACCTTTGGGACGAGCCGGTGTAGATCGTGCGCGATCAACCGAAGGGCTCTTCTCTTTGGTTCGGTTGACAAGTTCACTGCTCTGCAGGTGCGGGCTGCTCTGAGCCCCAACGAGCTTGTCCAAGCCTCGGCAAACTAGGTCACATTGTGGAGATTCGACGGGCCATGACTTGGGCTTCGATCGTACGGGACGAGATCGACTGGGCCGATCTTAAGGTCATAACAAATATCATTTAATAAAAAGATTCATAACTTCCTGAAAATGTAGAAAAATAGCCCTGAGCTAAGAAAAATCGACAAAAAATGTCCATCGGAATCAGGAGATCGCCATCTTTAACTGAATAATAAGAGAAGACCAAATTACATTCTAAAAATCATATCAATTAAAATAAAAATTCATATCATACATAAAATGTAGAAAATAGCTTAGAGCTCAGAAAAATCCAAAAAAATTTCCGTTGGAAACGGGAGATCACCAACTTCAACTGAAAAATAAAAGAGGACAAAATTAGGCCAAAATCATATCATTTAATAAAATGATACATATCTGCCATAAAATGTAGAAAATAACACCGAGCTCTAAAAAATCCGCACAAATGTCCATTGGAACCAGGAGATCGCAATATACAACTGAAAAAAGAAGACAAAATTAGGCCAAAAATTAATATCATTTAATAAAAAGATTCATATCTTCAAGAAAATGTAAAAAGCCCAAAGCTAAGAAAAATCCAAAAAAATATCTGTTGGAACCGAGCGATCGACATATTCAACTGAAAAATATGAGAAAACAAAATTAGGCTACAAAAATCTTGTCATCTAAGAAAGAGATCCATATCTTTAATAAAATGTAGAAAATAGCCCGGAGCTCAGAAAAATCCGCAAAATGTCCGTTAGAACTGGGAGATTGCCATATTCAACTGAAAAATAAAAGAAGAAAAACTTAGTTTATAAAATCATATCTTAATAAAACGATACATATCTTCAATAAACTGTAGAAAATAGTTTCGAGTTTCGAAAAATCCGCAAAAATCGTTGTTGGATCAGGGAGATCGACATCTTCAACTAAAAAATCAGAGAAAACGGCAATAAAAATCATATCATTTAACTTAAAGATTCGTCTCTTACAGAAAATTTAGAAATAGCCAGAAGCTCAGAAAAATCCGTAAAAATGTCAATTGGAACCAGCGATCGCCATCTTCAATGAAAAAATAAGAGAAGACAAAATTAGGCCTAAATATCATATCATTTAATAAAAAGATCTATAAATTCTTGAAAATATAGAAAAATAATTCCGAGCTCATAAAAAACGACAAAATATCCGTTGGAATCAGGAAATCGCCATCTTCAACAGAAAAATTAGGCTTTAAAGATCATCTCACTTAATATAAAATTCCATATCTTCCAGAAAATTTAGAAACTAGTTCGGATCTTAGAAAAATTCGCACAAATATTTGTTGGAAATGGTAGATCGCCATCTTCAACTGAAAAAAGATAAGACAAAATTAGGCCAAAAAATCATATCATTTAATAAAAAGATCCATAATTTCCCGAAAATGTAGAAAATAGTCCCAAGATCGGAAATATCTGCAAAAATATCTGTGGGAAGCGGGAGATTGACATCTTCAAGTGAAAAAAATAAGAGAAGACAACTTTAGGCTAAAAATCATATCATTTAATAAAAAAAGCCACATCTTCAATAAAATGTAGAAAATAGCACCGAGCTCAAAAAAATTCGCAAAAAAGTCCGTTGGAACATGGAGATAGCCATGTTGAACTGAAAAATAAGAGAAGACAAAATTAGGTTAGAAAAATCATTTCATTTAATCTAAATATATATATCTTACAGAAAATTTAGAAAATAGCACGGAGCTCAGAAAATCTGCAAAAAGTCCATTGGAACCGGGAGATCGCCATATTCATCTGAAAAATATGAGAAGATAAAATTAGGCCAACAAATCATATTATTTAATAAGAAGATCATTATCTTCTAGAAAATGTAGTAAATAGCCTCAAGATCAAAAATAATTGGCAAAAATCTTCGTTGAAACCGTGAGAACGCCATCTTCAACTAAAAAAAATAAGAGAAGACAACATTAGGCCAAAATATCATATCATTTAATTAAATTATCCATTTCATTCATATAAAGCAGAAAAATAGCCTCGATCTAACAAAAATGAGTAAAGAAGTCTGTTGGAATAGGCAGATCGCAATATTCAACTGAAAAAATAAGAGAAGAACAACGTAGGATATAAAAATCATATCATTTTATAAAAAAATTCATATATTTTATAAAATGTAGATAATAGCACCGAGCTTCGAAAAATCCGCAAAATTTTTTGTTGGGACCGGAAGATCGCCGTCTTCAACTTAAAAATAAGAGTAGACAAAATTAGGCCAAAAATAAAATTTAATAAAAATATACATATCTTCAAGAAAATTTAGAAAATAGCCCCGAGTTCAGAATAATATGAAAAAATATCTGTAATAATTGGGAGATTGCCATCTTCAATTGAAAAATAGGAGAAGACAAATTTAGGCCAAAAGACATATCATTTAATAAAAAGATTCATAACTTCACAAAAATGTCGAAAATAGTCCCGAGCTTAGGAAAATCTGCAAAAATGTCCTTTTGGGAACTAGAGATCACCATCTTCAACTGAAAAATAACTGAAGACAAAATTTGGCAAAAAAATCATATCATTTAATAAAAAGATCTATATCTTAACAAAATATAGAAAATAGCCCCGAGCACAGAAAATACCCAAAAATACACGTTGAAATAGGGAGATTGCCATCTTTAAGTAAACAACATGAGAAGATAAAATTAGGCCAAAATGATATCTTTTAATAAAATGATATCTTCCAGAAAATGTAGAAAATAGCTCCGAGCTCAGAAAAATCCGCAAAAATGTCCGTTGGAACAGAGAGATCGCTATCTTCAATTAAAAAATAAGAGAAGACAAAATCAGGCAAAAATCATATAATTTAACTAAAAGATGCATATCTTCCAAAAAATACAGAAAATAGCTCTGAGCTAAGTAAAATCTGGAAAAATGTCTATTTGAACTGAGAGATCACCATCTTTAACTGAAAAATAAGTGAAGGCAAAATTAGGCTAGAAAAATCAAATCTTTTAATTTAAAGATATTTTTCTTACAGAAAAATTAGAAAATAGCCGGTAGCTAAGAAGAAACCGTAAAAATGTCCGTTGGAACAGGGAGATTGCAATCTTAATCTGAAAAATAAGAGAAGAAAATTTTGGCTTAAAAATCAAATTATATAATAATTGCGTATCTTCCAGAAAATGTGGAAAAAGCATCTATGTCAAAAAAATCCGAACAAAAATAAGTTGGAACCGAGAGAACAATATCTTCAACTAAAAAATAAGAGAAGACAAAATTAGGCCAAAAATCATATCATTTAATAAAATGATCAATATCTTCCATACAATGTAGAAAAACTGCCCCGAACTTAGAAAATCTGCAAAAATGTCAGTTGGAACACGGTATCACCATCTTTATCTGAAAAATATAAAAACCCAAAATTATGCGAAAATCATATTATTTATTAAAAAGATCCATATCTTCCAGAAAATATAGAAAATAGCATCTATTTTAAAAAATTCCGTAAAAATGTCCGTTGGAACCGGGAGAACGTCATCTTAAACTGAAATATAAGAGAAGACAAAATAAGGCCAAAAAATCATATCATTTAATAAAAAGATCGCCATCATCAACTGGAAAGTAAGAGAAGAAAAAATTAGGCAACAAAAATCATATTAAAAATATAAAGATTCTTATATTCTAGAAAATATAGAAAATAGCCCCGAGATCACAAAAAATACGCAAAAATTTCCAGTGGAAACGGGAGATCGCCATCTTCAACTGAAAAATAAGAGAAGATAAAATTGGTCTATAAAAATAAGATCATTTAATATAGATCCATATCTTAGAGAAATGTAAAAAATAGCACAGAGCTCAGAAAAATCCGCATAATTGTTTGTTGGAGCCGGAAGATCGCCATCTTCATCCGAAAAATAAGAGAAGACAAAATTAGGCCATACAAATTATATCATTTAATACAAAGATACATATCTTACAGAAAACGTAGAAATAGCACAGAGAACAGAAAATTCCGCAAAAATTTCCGTTGGAATCGGGAGATCACCATATTCAAGTGAAAAATAAGAGAAGACAAACTTAGTCTATAAAAATCATATCATTTAATAAAAAGATCCATATTTTCAATAAACTGTAGAAAATAGTTCAGTGTTTAGAAAAATCAGCAAAAATGGCCGTTGGAATTGGGAGATCAACATCTTTAACAGAAAAATTAGAGAAAACAAAATTAAGCCATAAAAATCATATCATTTAATCTAAAGATTCATATCTTACAGAAAATTTAGAAAATAGCCCGGAGCTTAGAAAAATACGCGAAAATGTCCGTTGGAACCGAGAGAAACCTTCTTCATCTGTAAAATAAGAGAAGAATAAATTAGGCCTAGAATCATCTTCCAGAAATGTAGAAAATATCCTCTAGGTCAAAAAAATCCGCAAAATCGCCGTTGGAACTGTGAGAACGCCATCTTCAACTGAAAAATAAGAGAAACAACAATAGGCCAAAAATCATATCATTTAATAAAATGATCCATATCTTCCATGAAATGAAGAAAAATAGCTCCAAGCTAAGAAAAATCACTAAAATGTCCGCGGGAACCGGTATATCGCAATATTCAACTGAAAAAATAAGAGAAGAAAAACATATGATATAAAAATCACGTCATTTAATAAAAAAACTCATATCTTCCATTAAATATAGAAAATAGCATCGAACTTCGAAATGCAAAAATTTCCGTTTGAACCGGGAGATCGTCATCTACAATTGAAAAATAAGAGTAGACAAAATTAGGCTATAAAAATCATATCATTTAATATAAAAAATCATATCTTACAGAAACTGTAGAAAATATCCCAGAGCTCAGAAAAATCCGCAAAAATATTAGTTAGAACTGAGAGATTGTGTCATCTTCTTCCGAAAAATAGAGACGACAAAATTTGGCCAAAAAATCGTATCATTTCATAAAAAAGATCCATATCTTTCAGAAAATGTAGAACACCAGACTTAAGATAAGAAAAATCCGCAAAAATATCCATTGTAACCGGGAGATCGCCTTATTCCACTGAAAAAATAAGAGAAGACAAATATGCTATAAAAATTATATCATTTATAAAAATGTACAAAATAGCACAGAGCTTCTAAAAATCAGCAAAAATATCTGTTTGAACAGGGAGATTGTCATCTTCAACTGAAAAATAAAAGAGGATAAAATTAGCCCAAAAATCAAATCATTAAATAAAAAGATTCTGTCAAGGTCGCCAGTTTCGGAGGTTTTTCCGCGATAAATTTTTAAAATGTAGAAAAGCAGCCCCGAGCTCAGAAAAATCCGTAAAAATGTCCCTTGGAACCAGGAGATCGCTATCTTCATCTGAAAAATTAGAGATGCCAGATTATGTTATAAAAATCATATCATTTAATATAAAATTCATATTATACAAAAAAATATAGAAAATAGCCCGTAACTCAAAAAAATACGTACAAATGTCCTTTGAAACCGGGAGATAGCCATCTTCAAATTAAAAAGAGAGAAAATAAAATTGGCTAAAAATCATATCATTTCATAAAAAGATACATAACTTCCAAAAAATATAGAAAAATCAGCCAAAATGTCCTTTGAAACCGGGAGATCACCATCGTCAACTAAAAAAAATAAGAGAATACAAACGTATGCTATAAAATTCGTATTATTTAATAAAAGTTATATAACTTCCATAAAATATAGAAAATTGCATCGAGCTCAAAAAATACACAAAAATGTCTGTTGGAACCGGAAGATCGCCATCTTCAACTTAAAAATAAGAGAAAACAACATTAGGCTATAAAAACCCTATCATTTAATATGAAGATCCATACTTTATCGAAAATGTAGAAAATAGCCTGCAGCTTAGAAAAATCCGCAAAAATGTTTGTTGGAACCGGTAGTCGCCTCCTTCATCAGAAAAAATTAAAAGAAGAAAAAATTAAAAGAAGAAAAAATTAGGTCAAAAAATCATATCATTTAATAAAAATATCGATAACTTCACGAAAATGTAAAAAAATAGCATCGACCTCAGAAAAATAGACAAGAATGTCTATTGGAACCGGGAGATCGCCATCTTCCACTGAATAATAAGAAAAGACAAAATTAGGTTTAATAATCATATCATTTAATATAAAGATTAAAATCATACAGAAAATGTAGAAAATAGATCGGAGCTCAGAAAAATCCGAAAAAATGTCCCTTGGAACCAGGAGATCGCCATCTTTAACTACAATAAAAGAAAACAAAATTAGGTCAAAATCATATCATTTAATAAAAAGATACATATTCGTCATAAAATGTAGAAAAAAGCACCGAGCTCAGAAAAATCCGCACAAATGTCCGTTTGAACCGGGAGATCGCAATATTCAACTAAAAAATGAAGACAAAATTTGGCGAACAAATCATATCATTTAATATAAAGATCTGTATCTTCCAGAAAGTGTACAAAATAGCCCTAAGCTTAGAAAAATTAGCAAAAATGTCCGTTGGAATTGGAAGATCGCCATCTTTAACTGAAAAATAAAAGAAGACAAAATTAGGCCAAAATAGCATATCATTTAATGAAATGATACATATCTTCCAAAAATGTGGAAAATATCCCGGAGTTCAGAAAATTCAGCAAAAATGTCCGTTGGAACCAGGAGATCGCCATCTTCAACTGAAAAATAAAAGAAGAGAAAATTAGGTTAAAAATCATATCATTTAATAAAAATATCTGTAACCTCCCGAAATGTAGAAAACAACCCCGAACTCAGAAAAATCGACAAAAATGTCCGTTGAAACCGGGAGATCTCCATCTTCAGCTAAATAATAAGAGAAGTCAAAATTAGGTTAATATAAAAATTCATATCATACAAAACATGGAGAAAATCGCTTGGAGCTCAGAAAAATCCAAAAAATATCTGTTGAAACAGGGAGACCACCATCTTAAATTGAAAAAAAGATGACAAAATTAGGCCAAAAATCAAATCATTTAATAAAAAGATACATATCTGCCATAAAATGTAGCAAATAGCACCGACCTAAGAAAAATCTGCACAAATGTTCGTTGGAACTAGGAGAGCGCAATATTCAACTGAAAAAATAGTAGATAAAAATTAGGCCAAATATCATATCATTTAATAAAAGATTCATATCTTCAAGAAAATGTAGAAAATAGCATGATGCTCAGAAAAATCTGCAATAACATTCGTTGAAACTGGGAGATCGCCATCTTCAGCTGAAAAATAAGAGATAAAAAGTAGGAGATAAAAATCAAATCATTTAATGTAACGATTCTTACCTTCCACAAAGTGCACAAAATAGCCCGGATCTCAGAAAAATCCGCAAAAATGTCAGTTGGAATCGGGAGATAGCCATCTTCAACCTAAATATAAATGAAAACAAAATTAGGCCAAAATATCATATTTTAATAAAATGATATGTATCTTCCAAAAAAGTGGAAAATAGACCGGAGCTCAGAAAAATCTACAAAAATATCCTTTAGAAACGGAAGATCGCCATCTTTAACCGAAATATAAGAGAAGCCAAAATTAGGCCAAAATATCATATCATTTAATAAAAAGATTGCTATCTTCAACTAGGAAAAAAGAGAAGTCACATTTAGGCTATAAAAATCATATCAATTAATTAAAAGATCATATCTTTCATAAAATGTAGAAAATAGCACCAAGCCCAGAAAATGATATATAAAAATCTTCTTAGTTGAAGATGGCGATATCATGGTTACAACGTACATTTTTATAGATGAAGATGACGATTTCTCGGTTCTGAATTTTGTCTTCTCTTATGTTTAAGTTGAAGATGTCGATTTTCCGGTTTCAACGGACATTTTTGGCCTAATTTTGTCTTCTCTGATATCATTTAATAAAACGATACATATCTTTCAAAAAATGTGAAAAATAGCCCGATTCTTAGTAAAATCTGCAAAAATGTCCATTGGAACCGGGAGATCGCCATCTTCAACCGAAATAAAAGCGAAGACAAAATAAGGCCAAAAGATCATATCATTTAATAAAAAGATCACCATCATCAACGGGAAAATAAGAGAAGACAAAAAGGCAAAAAAATCATATCAATTACTATAAAGATCCTTATCTTCCAAAAATATAGAAAATAGCCCCGACCTCTAAAAACACACAAACATTTCCATTGGAAATGGGAGATCGCCCCATTCAATTGAAAAATAAGAGAAGACAAAATTACGCCACAACATCGTTTAATATAAAGATCCACATCTTACAGAAAATGTAGAAAATAATAGCACAGAGCTCAGAAAAATCCGCAAAAATTTCCGTTGGAACCAGGAGACCGCCATCTTCATCTGAAAAATAAGAGACAACAAAAATAGGCCATAAAAATTATATCATTTAATATGAAGATCGAAAGCTCACATAAAATGTAGAAGCCCGTATCACAGAAAATTCCGCAAAAATTTCCGTTTGAACCACGGGATTGATATATTCAACTAAAAAATAAAAGAAGAAAAACGTAATCTATAAAAGTCATATCATTTAATAAAAAGATCTATATCTTTAATAAATTGTAGAAAATAGTTTCGAGTTTAGAAAAATCCGCAAAAATGGCCGTTGGATCAGGGAGATTGACATCTTCAACTAAAAAAACAGAGAAAACAAAATTAGGATAAAAAATCATATCCTTTAATATAAAGATCCTTATCATCCAGAAAATTTCGAAAATAGCATGGATCTTAGAAAAATCCGCACAAATATTCGTTGGAAATTCAAGATCGCCATCTTCAACTGAAGAAAAGAGAAGACAAAAATAGGCGAAAAAATCATTTCAATTAATAAAAAGTATCATAACTTCCCGAAAATGTAGAAAATAGTCCCAAGCTCAGAAATATCTGTAAAAATGTCCGTTGGAAGCGGGGGATCGACATCTTCAAGTGAAAAATAAGAGAAGACAAAATTAATCTAAAATATTATATCATTTAATAATAAGAGGATTTATCTTCAATAAAATATAGAAAATAGCCCTGAGCTCAGAAAAATCCGCAAAAAGATCCGTTGGAACTGGTAGATCGCCTTTTTCCACTTAAAAAAATAAGAGAGGACAAAATTAGGAAATAAAAATCATATCATTTAATCTAAACATACATATCTTACAAAATATGTAGAAAATAGTCCAGAACTTAGGAAAATACGAAATAATGTCTGTTGGAACTGGGAGATTGCTATCATCTGAAAAATATGAGAAGATAAATTAGCTCAAAAATCATATTATTTAATAAAAAGATCCGTATCTTCCAGAAAATGTAGAAAATAGCCTCAAGATCAAAAAATCCGCAAAAATCTTCGTTGGAACAGTGATAATGCCAACTTCAACTGAAAAATAAGAGAAGACAACATTAGGCCAAAAATCACATTATTTAATAAAATGATCCATATCTTTCATAAAATGAAGAAAAATAGCCCCAATGTAACAAAACTTAGTAATAATGTTCGTTGAAACTGGTAGATCGCCATATTCAACTGAAAAATAAGAGAAGAAAACATAGAATATAAAAATCATATCATTTAATAAAAAATTCAAATCTACCATAAAATGTAGAAAATAACACCGAGCTTCGAACAAAAATTTTCGTTGGAACCGAAAGATCGCCATCTTTAATTGAACAATAAGAGTAGACAGAATTAGGCCAAAAATCATATCATTTAATAAAAATATCCATATCTTCAAGAAAATTTAGAAAATAGCCCCGAGGTTAGAATAATATGCAAAAATGTCTGTAGGAACCGGGAGATCGCATCTTTAACTGTAAAATAGGAGAAGACAAATTTAGGCCAAAAATCAGATCATTTAATAAAAAGATTCATAACTTCACGAAAATGTAGAAAAATAGTCCCGAGCTCAGAAAAATCCACAAAAATGTCCGTTGGAACCGAAAACATCGCCATGTTCTTCTGAAAAATAAGAGAGAAAAATTAGGCCAAAAATCATATCATTTATTAAAAGATTCATAAATTCAATAAAATATAGAAAATATCACTGAACATAGAAAAATCCCCAAATATACAAGTTAGAATAGGGAGAACGCCGTCTTCAACCAAATAATACGAGAAATTAAGCCAAAAATTATATCATCAAATAAAATGTTCCATATCTTCCAAAAATGCAGAAAATAGATCTGAGCGTAGAAAAATCTACGAAAATGTCTGTTAGAACAGAGAGATTGCTCTCTTCAATTGAAAAATAAGAGAAGACAAAATTAGGCAAAAAAATCATATCATCAAACTAAAAGATTCAAATCTTCCAGAAAATACAGAAAATAGCTCCAAGATAAGTAAAATCTGTAAAAATGTCTGTTTGAACCGGGAGATCACCATCTTCAACAGAAAAATAAGAGAAGACAAAATAGGCTAGAAAAATCATCCCTTTTAATTTAAAGACATATATCTTACAGAAAATTTAGAAAATCGCCAGTAGGTATGAAAAAACCGCAAAAATATCCGTTGGAACCGAGAGATCGCCATCTTAATCTGAAACATAAGATAAGACAAAATTAGGCTTCAAAATAAATTTATTTAATAAAAAGATCCATATCTTCCAGAAAATGTAGAAAATAGCCACTATGTCCAAAACTATGTAAAAATATCCGTTGGAACCGAGAGAACGCCATCTTCAATGGAAAAATAAGAGAAGACAAAATTAGGCCAAAAACATATCATTTAATATAATGATCCATATCTTACATAAAAAGTAGAAAAATTGCACCGAACTTGGGAAACTGCAAAAAATGTCAGTTGGAACCCGGAGATCGCCATCTTCATCTGAAAACATGAGAAGACAAAAGTAGGCCAAAAAATCATATTATTTATTTAAAAAGATCCTTATCATCCAGAAAATATAGAAAATAGCATCTATGTCAAAAAATCCGCAAAAATGTCTGTTGGAACCGGGAGAATGCCATCTTAAACTGGAAAATAAGAGACGATAAAATTAGGCCAAAAAATCACGTCATTTAATAAAAAGATCCATATCTTCCATAAAATGTAAAAATAGCCCCAGGATAGGAAAATCAGTAAAATGTCCATTGGAACCGGTAGATCGCCATATATTCAACTTAAACAATAAGAGAAGATAAAATTAGTCCAAAAATCTGATCATTTAATAAAAAGGTGCATATCTTCCAGAAAATTTAGATAAATAGCCTCGAGGTCAGAATACCTGTAAAAATGTCCGTTGGAACCGGAAGATGACTATGTTAGACAGAGAAAAAGAGAAGACAAAATTAGGCCAAAAAATCATATCATTTCACAAAAAATACATATCTTACAGAAAATATAGAAAAATAGTCTTAAGATATGAACGATACACAAAAAAGTCTGTTGAAACCGATAGATCGCCTCCTTCACCTGTAAAAATAAGAAAAGAAAATTGTAGGCTATAAAAATCATCTGATTTATTAAAAAGATACATATCTTCCATAAAATGTAGGAAATAGCACCGAGCTCATAAAAATCTGCAAAAATATCGGTTAGAACCGGGAGATCGCCATCTTCAACGTATAAATAAGAGAATGCAAAATTAGGCCAAAAATCAAATATTTCAATAAAAAGATACATATATTCCAGAAAATTTAGAAAATAGCCCCGAGGTCAGAATAATCCGCAAAAAAAAGTCTGTTGAAACTGGGATATCGCCATCTTCAGCTGAAAAATAAGAGGACAAAATTCGGCAAAAAATCATATCATTTAATAAAAATATCCATAACTTTTAAAAAATATAGAAAAATAGACGAGCTCAAAAAAATCCGCAAAATGTCCGTTGAAACTGGGAGAATGCCATCTTCTACTGAAAAATTCGAGAATACACAATTAGTCTATAAAAATCATATCATTTAATTTAAAGATCCATATCTTATAGAAAATATAGAAAATAGTCCGGAGCTCAAATAATCCGCACAAATGTAAATTGGAACCGGGAGATCGCCATCTTCAACTGAAAAAAGAGAAGACAAAATTAGGCCTAAAAAGCATATCATCTAATAAAAATATCCATATCTTCCAGAAAAGGAATAAAAATACCCCAAACAAAGCAAATCTGCAAAAATTTCTGTAGAAACTACGATCGCCATTTTAAACTTAAAAATAAGAGAAGACAAATGTAGGCTATGAAAATCATGTCGTTTAATAAAAGATGGGCAACTTTCATAAAATAGAGAAAATAGCACCGAGCTCATAAAAATTTGCAAAAACGTTTGTTGGAGTCGAGAGATCGCTATTTTCAACTGAAAAATAAGAGAAGAGAAAATAAGGCCAAAAATCATATCATTTAATAAAAGATACATATATACCAAAAAATTAGAAAATAGCCCGGAGGTCAGAATAATACGGAAAAATGTCTGTTGGAACAGAAAGAACTCTATATTCAATTGAAAAATAAGAGAAGAAAAAATTAGACCATAAAAATCATATCATTTAATATAAATATCAATATCTTCCAAAATATGTAGAAAATAGCCTGGAGCTCAGAAAAATTCGTAAAAATTTCCGTTGAACCGAGAGATCGCCATCTTCACTGAAAAAATAAGAGAAGACAAATGTAGGCTATAAAAATAATATCATTGAATAAAAAGTCTTATATCTTCCATAAAATTTAGAAAATAGAACCAAGCTCAAAAAAACTGCAAAAATGTTCGTTGAAATCAGGGAGATTGCCATCTTCAACTGAAAAAATAAAAGAAGACAAAATGAGGATTAAAAACATATCATTTAATATAAATATTCTTATTTTATAGAAAATGTAGAAAATATCACCGAGCTCAGAAAATCCGCAAAAATGTTCGTTGGAACTGGGAGATAGTCATCGTCATCTGAAAAATAGAGAAGACAAAATTAGGCCAAAAAAATCATATCATTTCATAACAAATCCAATCTTCCAGAAAATATAGAAAAATAGTCTCAATTTAAGAAAAATCTGTAAAAATATCCATTGGAACTGGAAGATTGCAATCATCAACTAAAAAAATAAGAGAAGACAAACGTAGTCTATAAAAATCATATCATTTAAAATGCAGAAAATCGCACCTAGCTTATAAAATCTACAAAAATGTCCGTTGGAACCCGGAGATCACCATATTGAACTTAAAAATAACATGAAATGAAATTAGGGCAAAAAGCATACCATTTAATAAAGAGATCTATATCTTCAAGAAAATTTAGAAAATAGTCCCGATGTCATAATACTACGCAAAATGTCTGTTAGAAACATGAGATCGCTACTTCAACTTAAAAATATAATAAAAAAAAATTAGGCCAAAAATCATATCATTTAATAAAAGATCCATAACTTCTCAAAAATGTAGAAAAATAGCTCGAGCTCGAAACATCCGCAAAATGTCCTTGGAGCATGGAGATCGCCATTTTCAATGAAAAATAAGAGATGACAAAATTAGGTTATAAAAATCATATCATTTAAAATAAAGATGCTGATGATACAAATAATATATAAAATAAGCCGAGCTCAAAATAAATCCGCACAAATGTCCACTGGAACTGGGAGATGGCCATCTTTAAAGTAAAAAAAGAGAAGACAAAATTAGGCCAAAAAATCATATCAATGCATAAAAGATACATATCTTCCAGAAAATGTAGAAAAATAGTCTCAAGCTAAAACAATCTGCAAAAATATCTGTTGGAACTAGGAAATCGCCATCTTTAACTGAAAAAATAAGAGAATACAAAAGTAGGCTATAAAAATCATATTATTTAATAAAAAGTTCTATATCTTCCATAAAATGTAGAAAACAGCACCAAGCTCAAAATACGCAAAAATGTCCTTTAAACTGGGAGAACATCATCTTCAACTTAAAATAAGGGAAGACAAATGTAGGCTATAAAATGTGCAAAAAGTCCGTTAGAACAGGGAGATCGCCATCTTTAACCGAAAAATAAGAGAAGACAAAATTAGCTAAAAATCAAATCTTTTAATAAAAAGATACATATCTTCCAGAAAATATAAAAAAATAGCCACGAGCTTAAGAAAAATCCGCAAAATGTCTGTTGCAACATGGAGATCGCCATCTTTAACTGAAAAATAAGAGAAGACAAACTTATGCTATAAAAATCATATCATTTAACAAAAAGAGACATCTTCCATAAAATTTAGAAAATAGCCCGAGATCAGAAAAATTCGCATAAATTCCGTTGGAAACGGGATATCATCATCTTCGACTGGAAAATAAGAGAAGACAAACTTGGTCTAAAAACTTATATCATTTAATAAAATGAACCACATCTTCAATAAATTGTAGAAACTATTCCCCTACTCAGAAAAATCTACAAAAATGTCGTCTGAAACTGGGAGTTCGCCATCTTCAAATAAAAAATAATAGAAAAAAATTAGGCCAAAAAATCAAATCATTTAATAAAAAATCCATAACTTCCCAAAATGTAGAAAAATAGTTTCGAGCTTGGAAAAATCTGAAAAGATGTCCATAGGAACCGGGAGATCACCATGTTCAACTGAAAATAAGAGAAGACAAAATTTAGGCTACAAAAATCATATCATTTAATAAAAAATCCATATCTTAAATAAAATGTAAAAATAGCTCTGAGCTCGAAAAAATTCGCAAAAATGTCCTTCAGGTGATCGTCATTTTCAACTTAAAAATAAGAGAAGACAAAATTTGGCTATAAAAAGCATATCATTTAATCTAAAGATCTATCTTACATAAAATGTAGAAAATAGCCCAGAGCTGAGAAAATCCACAAAAATGTCCGTTGGAATAGGGAGATTGCCATATTCATCTTAAAAGTAAAAGAAGACAAACTTTGGCCAAAAATCAAATAATTAATAAAAAGATCCATATCTTCTTTAAAATGTAGTAAATAGCCTCGAGGCCAGAATAATCCACCTATTTGTCTGTTCGAATTGGGAGATTGCCATTTTCAACTAAAAAAATAAGAGGAGACAAACTTAGTGGATAAAAATCATATCATTTAATTAAAAGATCCATATCATCATAAACTATAGAAAATAGCCCCGGGCTAAGAAAAATCTGCAAAAATTTAAGCTATAAAAATATCTGTTGGAATCGAGAGATTACCATCTGCAATTGAAAAAAATAAGATTAGGCAATTTAAGCTATAAAAATATCATTTAATATAAAGTTTCATATCTTTAACTGAACACTTCCGTTGGAACCGTTAGATCGACATCTTCAATTGAAAAATAAGAGAAGATATAATTAGGCCAAAAATCATATCATTAAATAAAAAGATACATATCTTCCAGAAAATGTATAAATGAGCTGCGCCGCTCAGAAAAAATTCACAAAAATGTATGTTGGAATCGTAAGAATGGCCATTTTCAACTGAAAAATAAGAGAGGACAAATATAGGCCATAAAAATCATCTCATTTAATAAAATGATCCATATCTTCAATAAAATCTAGAAAATAGCCACGCTCTCAGAAAAAACCGCAAAAATTTCCGTGGAATAAGGAGATCGACATACTCAACTTAAAAATGAGAGAAGACAAATTTATGCCATAAAAACCATATCATTTAATATAAAGATCTATATCTTCAATAAAAGGTAGAAAATAGATCGAAAAAAATAAATATCCACAAAAAATGTCCGTTGGAATAGGGAGATCGCCATTTTCAACTGAAAAGAAAAATTTGGCTTAAAATCATATCATTTAAAATAAATTTCCTTATTTTCCAAAAAAATATCGAAAATAGCCGTAGCTCAGAAAATACGCAAAAATATCCGTTGAAACCGGGAGATCGCCATCTGCAATATGAAAATAAGAGAAGACCAAATTCGGCCAAAAAATCATATCATTTAATGAAACGATCCATATCTTCCAGAAAATGTGGAAATTAGCTTGGAGCTAAGAAAAATCCGCAAAATTATACGTTGAAATCGGGAGATTGCCATCTTCAACTGAAAAAGAGAAGCAAAATTAGGTCAAAAATCATATCATTTAATAAAAATATCTATATCTTCAAGAAAATGCAGAAAAATAGTCCCAA
>JAULAV010009166.1:0-16396 GCA_030789695.1 Scilla litardierei
ATTGAAATATATTATTTTAATAGCCTAATTTTGTCTCCTCTTATTTTTAGTTGAAGATGGTGACATCCGGTTCCGACAAACATTTTTGCAGATTTTTCTAAGATCGATTGTATTTTTAAATTTTCTATAGGATATGTGCCTTTTTGTTAAGTGGTATGATTTTTATAGCTTAATTTTGTCTTCTCTTATTTTCAGTTGAAGATGACGGCCTCCCCGTATCAACGGACATTTTTGCGGATTTTTCTAACCTCGAGCCTATTTATACTTCTTTTTATTAAATGATATGATTTTTTGGCTTAATTTTGTTTACTCATATTTTTCAGTTGAATATGGAAATCTTTCTGTTCCAATGGACATTGTTGCAAACTTTTCTAAGATACAGGTTAGTTTCGATATTTTCTAGAAGAAATGGGTCTTTTAATTAAATGATATGATTTTTACAGCCTAATTTTGTCTTCTCTTATTTTTCACTTGAAGATGCCGGTCTTCCAGTTCCAATGGACATTTTTGCGAATTTTTCTGACATCGAGACTATGTTCTATATTTTCTAAAGATATCGATTTTTTATTAAATAATGTGATTTTGATCTAATTTTATCTTATCATTTATTTTTCGTTGATAATGGCGATCTCCCGGCTCCAACAAATATTTTTGCGGATTTTTTTGAGCTCTATGCTATTTTTTTGTAATATCTAGATTATATCGACCGTTTTATTAAATGATATGATTTTTGCCTGAATTTTGTCTTTTTGTTAAATTTAGCGATCTCCAGTTTCGACAGATATTTTTGCGGATTTTTCTAAGCTCGGGGATATTTTCTACATTTTATGGAAAATAAGAATCTTTATATTAAAGGGTATGATTTTTATTGTCAAATTTTTTCTTCTCTTATTTTTCCGTTGAACATAGCGATCTCCCAGTTCCAACGGACATTTTTTCGGATTATCTGAGCTCGGTGCTATTTTCTTTTTTTAATGGAATATATGGATCTTTTTATTAAATGATATGATTTTTATTGCTTAAGTTTGTCTTCTATTATTTTTAAGTCGAAGATGGCGATCGCTGGTTCCAACAAACATTTTTGCAGATTTTTCTGAGTTCATGGCGATTTTCTGCATTTTAAAAAAATGCAAGATCTGAATCTTTTTATTAATTGATATGATTTTTATAACCAAAGTTTGTCTTCTCTTATTGTCCAATTGAAGATGTCAATCTTTACATTGAATGATTTGATTTTTGGCCTAATTTTTTATTCTCTTATATCTTAGTTGAAGATGGCATTCTCTCGGTCCCAAAGGGCATTTTTACGGATTTTTCTGAGCTCTGGGCTATTGTCGACATTTTCTGGAAGATATGTATTGTTTTATTAAATGATATGATTTTTGGCCTAATTTTGTCTTCTCTTATTTTCCAGTTGAAGTTGATGATCTCCCTATTCCAACGGAAATTTTTGCGGATATTTCAGAGCTCTGAGCTATATTCCACATTTTCTTGGAAGATGTGGATCTTTTTATTAAATGATATCAGAGAAGACAAAATTAGGCCAAAAAATTTTTGTTGGAACCGGGAAATCGCCATCTTCAACTTAAATATAAGAGAAGACAAAATTCGGACCCGAGAAATCACCATTTTCAATTATAAAAATGTCCATTGTAATCGGGATATCGCCATCTTCTATAAAAAATATTTTTATATATCAGTTTTGAGCTTGGAGCTATTTTATACATTTTATGGTAGATATGAATCTTTTTATTAAATGACATGATTTTTCAAGCCTAAATTTGTCTTCTCTTATTTTTCCAGTTGAAGATGTCAATCTCTCGATTCCACTGGAAAATTTTACAGATTTTTCCAAACTCCAGCCTATTTTCCACATTTTTTGGAAGACATGGATTGTTTTATTAAATGATATGTATTTTGGCCTAATTTTGCCTTCTCTTATTTTCCAATTGAATATGGAGATCTCCCGATTCCAACGGACATTTTTGCAGTTTTTCTGAGCTTGGGATTATTTTCTATATTTTATTGTCTTTTAATTACATTATATGATTTTCGTAGGCTAATTTTGTCTTCTCTTATTTTTTAGTTGAAGATGTCAATATCCCGGTTCAAACGAATATTTTTGCCGATATTTCTCTGTTCGGGACCAGTTTCTACATTTTCTGTAAGATACAGATTTTTTATTAAATGTTATGATTTTTCTATCCTAATTTTGTCTTCTCTTATTTTTCAATTGAAGATGGCAATCTCCCAGTTCCAACGGAAATTTTTGCAGATTCATCTGACCTCGACGGTATTTTCTGCATTTTATTGTCGATATGGATATTCTTATTAAATGATATGATTTTTATAGCCAAAGTTTATCTTCTCTTATTTTTCACTTGAAGATGGTGGTTTCCCAGTTTCAACGGAAATTTTTGTAGATTTTTCTTGGCTCGGGGCTAATTTCTGTATTTTCTGGAAGATATCGGTCGTTTTATTAAATGGTATGATTTTTTTGGCCTAATTTTATCTTCTCTTTTTTCATTAAGTTTGGTGATCTCTCGGTTCCGACAGATATTATTTGGATTTTTTGAGGAAGACATGGATAATTTTATTAAATTATATGTATTTTGGCCTAATTTTACCTTCTCTTATTTTTCCAGTTGAATATGACGATCTCCCAGTTCCAACGGACATTTTAGCGGATTTTTCTGAGCTCGGTGCTATTTTCTACATTTTCTCGAAGATATGCATCTTTTTATTACATTATACGATCTTTATGGCTAGTTTTTTGTTCTCTTATTTTTATTTGACGATGGTAACATCTCTGTTCCAAGGATATTTTTGCCGATATTTCTGAGGCAGTGACTAATTTCTACATTTTTGTAAGATATATATCTTTTTATTAAATGATATGATTTTTCTATCCTAATTTTGTCCTCTCTTATTTTTAATTGAAGATGGCGATCTCCCGGTACCAACGGAAATTTTTGTGGATTTCTCTGACCTTGAGGCTATTTTCTACGTTTATTGTCGATATGGATATTTTGATTAAATCATATGATTTTTAGAGCCTACATTTATCTTCTTTTATTTTTCATTTGAAGATGCAGGTCTCCCAGTTCCAACAGACATTTTTGCGGATTTTTTTGAACTTGGGGCTATTTTCTATATTTTCTGGAAGATATCGATCGTTTTATTAAATGATAAGATTTTTGGCCTAAGTTTGTCTTTTCTTATTTTTTTGTTGATGATGTCGATCTCCCGGAACCAATTGATATTGTTCGGATTTTTTCGAGTTATGGCCTATTTTCTGTATTATCTTGAAGATATCGATCGTTTGATTAAATGATATGATTTTTGGCCTTATTTTCTCTTCTTTTTTCGTTACATTTGGCGATCTCCCTGTTCTGACTAATATTTTTGCGGATTTTTTTGAGCTCGTGGATATTTTCTACATTTTATGGAAAATAAGAATCTTTATATTAAATGATATGATTTTTATTGTCAAATATTGTTTTCTCTTATTTTTAGTTGAACATGGTGATCTCCCAGTTACAGCTGACATGTTTTCGAATTTTCTGAGCTCGGTGCTTTTTCTTTATTTTATGAAAGATATGTATCTTTTTATTAAATGAAATGATTTTGATAGCTTTAGTTTGTCTTCTATTAATTTTTAGTTGAAAATGACGATTTCCCAGTTCCAACGGACATTTTTGCGGATTTTTCTGAGCTCCAGGCTATTTTCAACATTTTATGGAAGATAAGGATTTTTTAATTAAATGATATGATTTTTATAACCTAAGTTTGTCCTCTCTTATTTTCCAGTTGAAGATGGCGATTTTATATTTAATGATATGATTTTTGGGCCTAATTTTGTCTTCTCTTATATTTAGTTGAAGATGGCATTCTCTCAGTCTCAAAGGAAATTTTTACGGATTTTTCTGAGCTCCGGAATACTTTCCACATTTTCTGGAATATATGGAACGTTTTATTAAATACTATGATTTTTTGCCTTCTTTTGTCTTCTCTTAATTTCACATTGAAGTTGGCGAACCAAAAGACATTTTTGCAGATATTTCAGAGCTCCAAAATATTTTCCATGTTTTCTGGAATATCGGATCGTTTTAGTAAATGATATCAGAGAATACAAAAAAGGCCAAAAAATATCTGTTAGAACCGGGAAATCGACATCTTCAACTTAAAATATTTTTAAAAATCATTTTCTGAGCTGGGGCTATTTTCTACATCTTATGAAAGTGTGTATCTTTTTATTAATTAATATTATTTTTCTAGCCTAAAATTTTCTTCTCTTATTTTCCTGGTGTAGATGGCGATCTTTTTTTAAATGATTCATTTTGGCCTAATTTTGTCTTCTCTTTCATTCCAGTTAAAGGTGGCGATCACCCGGTTCCAACAAACATTTTTGCAGATTTTTTGAGCTCCAACCTACTTTCCACATTTTTGGATGATAAGCGTTGTTTTATTAAATGATATGATATTTTTGTCTAATTTTGTATTCTCTTATTTTTCCAGTTGAAAATTACGATCTCTAGGTTCCAACAGACATTTTTTGCAGATTTTTTTGAGTTTGGGGCTATTTCTTCATTTTCTGGAAGATATGTTTCTTTTTATTAAACGATATGATTTTTTGGCCTAGTTTTGTATTCTCATGTTTTCAGTGGAATATGTCGATTTCCCGGTTCGAACGGACATTTTGACGGATTATTCTGAGCTTGGAGCAATTTTTTTACATTTTCTGGAAGATATGGTTCTTTTTATTAAATGATATTAATTTTGGCCTAATTTTATCTTTTCTTAGTTCTCAGTTAATGGCAATCTCCCAATTCCAACGGACATTTCTGCTGATTTTCTGAGCTCCGACCTATTTTCTAAATTTTCTGGAAGATATGGATCGTTTTATTAAATGATATGATTTTTTGCCTAATTTTTGAAGAGTGCGATCTCTCGGTTCCAACAAATATTTTTGCGGATTTTTCTGAATTTGGTGCTATTTTTTATATTTTCTGGAAGACTTGTATCTTTATATTAAATGATATGATTTTTCATACCCTAATTTTCAATTGAAGATGGCGATCTCGTACCAACTGACATTTTTATAGATTTTTCTGAGCTCAAGGCTATTTTCTACATTTTCTGGACGATATGTAGTTTTTTCTTAAATGCTACAATTTTTATAACCAAAGTTTCACGTATCTTATTTTTTCAGTTTAAGATGACGATCTCCTGGTTCCATCAAATATTTTTGCGGATTTTTTTGAGCTCTGGCATATTTTCTACATTATCTGGAAGATATGAATGGTTTTATTTAATGATTTGATTTTTTGGCCTAATTTTTTTTTCTCTTATTTTTAATTTCCAAAGTCTGATCTCCCAGTTCCGAATGACATTTTGTCGATTTTTCTGAGCTCGGGGCTATTTTCTGCATTTTCTGGAAGTTATGGATCTTTTTATTAAAGGATATCATCGGTGGCCTAAATTTGTCTTTTCTTATTGTTTTCGTTAAAGACATCGATCTCCTAGTTTCAACGGACATTTTTGCCGCTTTTTATGAGCTCCGGGCTATTTTCTATATTTTCTATGATTTTTATAGCATAATTTTATCTTCACTTAATTTTTTTAGTTGAACATGGCGATCTCCCGGTTCCAACAGACAATTTTGCGGATTTTTTTGAGCTGTGCTATTTTCTACATTTTGTGAAAGATATGTGTCTATATATTAAATGATACGATTTTAGGTTCTAATTTTGTCTTCTCTTATGTTTGAGTTGAATATGGTGATCTCTCGGTTCCAACAGACATTTTTTTTGGATTTTCCTAAGCTCGGTGCTCTTTTCTAAATTTTCTAGAAGATATGAATAATTTTATTAAATGATATGATTTTTATCGTCTAAGTTCATCTTCTCTTATTTTTCAGTTGAAGATGGCGTCGCCCAGTTCAAACGAAATTTTTTGCAAATTTTATGAGCTCGGTGCTATTTTGTGCATTTTTTTGAAGATATGGATCGTTCTATTAAATGATATGATATTTGGCCTAATTTGTCTTCTCTTAATTTTTCGTTGACGATGGCAATCGCTTGGTTCCAACGGACATTTTTGAGGATTTTTTGAGCTACATGCTATTTTCTACATTTTTTGTAAAATTTGAATCTTTATAAATGGTATGATTTTTATAGCCTAATTTTGTCATCACTTATTTATCATTTAAGGCTGGATATCTTTCGGTTCCAACTGACATTTTTGCAGATTTTTTTGAGCTCTAGAATATTTTCTACATTTTCTGAAAGATAGGTATTTTTTATTAAATGATATGATTGTTGGCCTAATTTTGTCTTTTTTTCCTTCGTTGAAGAAGGCAATCACCCGGTTCCAATTCGCTTTTTGTGGATTTTTCTAAGCTCGAGACTATTTTCTACATTTCCTGTAAGATATGGATCTTTATATTAAATGATATGATTTTTATAGCCTAATTTTATCTACTCTTATTTTCAGTTGAATATGACAATCTTCTTTTTCCAATGGGCATTTTGTGGACTTCTCTGAGCTCCGGACTATTTTCTACATGTTCTGGAAGATATGGATCTTTTTATTAAACGATATGCTTTTTGGCCTAATTTTGTCTTTCATTTTTTTAATTGAAAATGACGATCTCCCGGTTCCAACGGACTTTTTTGCGGATTTTTCTGAGCGCAGCGCTTTTTTATATTTTCTGTAAGATTTGGATCTTTATATTTAATGATATGATTTTTAAATCCAAATTTTGTCTTCTTTTATTTTTCAGTTGTAGATGGTGATCTCCCGGTTCCATTTGATATTTTTGCAGATTATTCTGAGCTCGGGGATATTTTCTACATTTTCTGGCAGATATGGATGTTTTATTAAATGATATAATTATTATAATTTAAGTTTCTCTTCTTTTATTTTTTCGTTGAAGAAGGCGATCTCCCGATTCCAACAGATATTTTTGTTGATTTTTCTCAGCTCAGGGCTATTTCCTAATTTTTTTGAAAGATATTGATCTTTTTATTAAATGAAAGGATTTTGGCCTAATTTTCTTTTCTCTTATTTTTCAGTTGAAGATGTTGATCTGCCAGTTCCAACGGACAGTTTTTCGTATTTTCCCTGAGCTCGGGACTATTATCTCCATTTTGGAAGATATGGATCTTTTATATTGAAATATATTATTTTTATAGCCAAATTTTGTCTCCTCTTATTTTTTAGTTGAAGATGGCAACTGCCTAGTTTCGACAGATGTTTTTGCATATTTTTCTATGATCGATTGTATTTTTAAATTTTCTATAGGATATGTACCTTTTTGTTAAATGATATGATTTTTATAGCCTAATTTTGTCTTCTCTTATTTTCACTTGAAGATGGCGATCTCCCCGTACCAACGGATATTTTTGCAGATTTTTCTGACCTCGGGCCTATTTCTACTTCTTTTTATTAAATGAAATGATTTTTTGGCTTAATTTTGTCTACTCATATTTTTCAGTTGAATATGCCGATCTTTCTGTTCCAGCAGACATTGTTGCAGATTTTTCTGAGATTGTGGTTATTTTCGACATTTTCTATAAGGCATGGATCTTTTTATTAAATGATATGATTTTTACAGTCTAATTTTGTCTTCTCTTATTTTTTTTAATTGAAGATGCGGTCTTCCAGTTCCAACAGACATTTTTGCTAATTTTTGTTACCACGAGACTATCTTCTGTATTATGAAAGATATCAATTGTTTTATTAAATAATATGATGTTTGACCTAATTTTATCCTATCATATATTTTTCGTTGATGATGGCGATCTCTCGGTTCTAACAGATATTTTTGCGGATTTTTCTGAGTTCTGTGCTATTTCCTGTAATATCTGGAAAATATCAACCGCTTTATTAAAATGATACGATTTTTTGGCTGAATTTTGTCTTTTTTGTTTAATTTAGCGATCTCCCGGTTCCGACAGATATTTTAGTGGATTTTCTGAGCTCGGGGATATTTTCTACATTTTATGGAAAATAAGAATCTTTAAATTAAATGATATAATTTTTATTGTCAAATTTTTTCTTCTCTTATTTTTCAGTTGAATATAGCGATCTCCCGGTTCCAACGGACATTGTTTCGGATTTTTCGAGATTTTCTTTATTTTATGGAAGATATGGATCTTTTTATTAAATGATATGATTTTTATTGCTTAAGTTTGTCTTCTATTATTTTTAAGTTGAAGATGGCGATCTCCTGGTTCCAACGGACATTTTTGCATATTTTCTAAGCTCATGGCTATTTTCTGCAGTTTATTAAAAATATGGATCTTTTTATTAAATGATATGATTTTTATAACCAAAGTTTGTCTTCTCTTATTGTTCAATTGAAGATGGAAATCTTTACATTGAATGATTTGATTTTTTTGGCTTCATTTTGTCTTCTCTTATATCTTAGTTGAAGACTGCATTCTCTCGGTCCCAAAGGATATTTTTGCAGATTTTTTTGAGCTCAGGGATATTGTCCACATTTTCTGGAAGATATGGATCGTTTTATTAAATGCTATGATTTTTGGCCAAATTTTGTCTTCTCTTAATTTCCAGTTGAACTTGGCGATCTCCCGGTTCCAACGGAATAATTAGCGGATATTTCTGAGCTCCGGGATATTTTCCATGTTTTCTGGAATATATGGATCGTTTTATTAAATGATATCAGAGAATACAAAATTAGGCCAAAAAATGTCCGTTGGAACTGGGAAATCTCCATTTTCAACTGAAATATAAGAAAAGACAATATTCGAAATAGGGAAATCACCATCTTCATCTTTAAAAATGTCCGTTGTAACTGGGATATTGCCATCTTCAACTGAAAATATTTTTATATATTAATTTCTGAGCTTGGTTTTATACATTTTATGAGATATATGGATCTTTTTATTAATTGAAGATGACGATCATTTTATTAAATGAGACGATTTTTGGGCTAATTTTGTCTTCTCTTATATTCCGGTTGAAGATGGCGATCACCCGGTTCCAACAGAGATTTTTGCGGATTTTTCTGAGCTCCGACATATTTTCCACATTTTGGAAGATATGGATCGTTTTATAAAATGATTTGATATTTTGGCCTAATTTTTTCTTCTCCTATTTTTTAGTTGAAGATTGCAATCTCCTGGTTCCAACGGATATTTTTGCGGATTTTTCTGAGCGAGGAATTATTTTCTACATTTTCTGGAAGAAATGGATCTGTTTTGCATTATATGATTATTGTAGCCTAATTTTGTCATCTCTTATTTTTAATTTGAAGTTGGCGATTTCCCGGTTCTAATGGACATTTTGGCCGATATTTCTGAGCTCTTGATTGTTTTCTATATTTTCTGTAAGATATGGATCTTATAATAAATGATATAATTTTTCTAGCCTAATTTTGTCTTCTTATATTTTTTAATTAATGATGGTGATGTCACGATTGCAACGAAAATTTTTGCGGATTTTTCTGAACTCGAGGCTATTTCCTACATTTTATTGTAGATATGGATTTTTTATTAAATGATATGATTTATATAGTCTACGTTTGTATTCTCTTATTTTTCACATGAAAATGACGGTTTTCCGGTTCCAACTGAAATTTTTGCAGATTTTTCTGACCTCAGGGATATTTTCTGTATTTTCTGGAAGATAACGACTGTTTTATTAAATGCAATGATTTTTGTCTAAGTTTGTCTTCTTTATATTTTATGTTGATAATGGCGATCTCCCGGTTCCCACGGATAATTTTGAGAATTTTTCTGAGCTCAGGGCTATTTTCTGTATTATCTGGAAGATATCGATTGTTTTATTAAATGATAAGATATTTTGGCCTAATTTTGTCTTCTTTGTTTTTCGTTAAATTTTGCACTCTCCCGGTTTCGACGAATATTTTTGCAGATTTTTCTGAGCTCGTGTATATTTTCTACATTTTATGAAAAATAAGAATATTTACATTAAATGATATGATTTTTATTGCCGAATTTTGTCTTCTCTTATTTTTGAGTTGAACATAGCGATCTCCCGGTTCTAATGACATTTTTGCAGATTTTCTGAGCACTGTGCTATTTTCTTTATTTTATGGAAGATATGGATCTTTTTATTATTGATATGATTTTATAGTTTAAGTTTGTCATCTATTATTTTTAAGTTGAAGACGGCGATCCCAGTTCCAACGGACATTTTTGTGGATTTTTCTGAGCTTAGGGATATTTTCTACATTTTATGGAAGATATGGATCTTTTTATTAAATGATATGATTTTTATAACTTAAGTTTGTTTTCTCTTATTTTCCAATTGAAGATGGCAATCTTTCTATTGAACGATATGATTTTTTGCCCTCATTTGGTAGCGGAACTGTCATTGTAATAGAGACTCCAGAGGGGAGCCTATTGGAGTACGCCCTCCGCTTCAACTTCTCGACAACCAATAATGTGGCAGAGTACGAGGCCGCCCTCAACGGCCTAAAGCTCTGCCGGGTGCTTGGAGCGACAAATGTGATGTTGATCAATGATTCAAGGCTGGTCATTCAGCAAATTGAAGGAAGCTTCGAGGCAAGGGAGGAACTGATGAAGCGGTACCTGTAGTGTGCCCAGGCCAAACTCCTCAAATTTAGGAAAGCAGTGGTCAAACATCTACCAAGATCGAACAACCTTCGGGCCGATGCCCTCTCAAAGCAGATTTCGTCTTCTCTGGCAGAGATTGGGAAATCCATCTACATTGAGAACTTACTGACACCCAGCATTGAGGAGGGTGAACTGATGTGCATCGACCAAGATCGATCATGGATGAGCCCGATCATCGCCTACCTGAAGACTGGAGCCCTACCAAAAGATAGGCTGGAGGTGCAGAAGACCGAGAGATGGTCTTTGTCGTTTGTGATCTTCGGCAACGTACTCTACCGAAAGCGTCGAGCGAAGAACGACAAATTGCCCTACTTAAAGTGTCTTGGGCCGAGAAGAGCTGAGGAAGTCATCCACGAAATACATGAAGGATTCTATGGGAATCATCATGGTGGCCGCACCCTGGCACATAAAGCAGTTCTGCAGGGCTACTATTGGCCGACCATGCTGAAGGACGCATTCGACTTCGTCAATCGGTGCAAGGAATGCCAGAAATTCTTCAAGCATACAAAGGCTCCTCCTGCCGACATGATTCCAATTCTCAGCCCGGTCCCATTTGCCAAGTGGGGCATTGACATCCTCGGACCATTTCCAATGGCAGCCGGAGGAAGGAAGTTCCTAGTTGTCGATGTCGACTACTTCACCAAATGGATCGAAGCGAAGCCTCTAGCATGCATTACCTCAAAGGACATAAAGAGCTTCGTCTGGAAGTCTATCATATGCCACTTTAGGATACCTCGCTCCATTGTGACGGACAACGAGATGTAGTTCGACTCCACGGACTTCAGAGAATTCTGCTCAGATTGGGGCGTCAACCTTCACTTTGCCTCTGTGGCGCATCCGCAGTGCAATGGCATGGCCGAGGCAGCGAACAAATGCATCCTTAGACCCTTGAAGAATAAGGCTGGCAATGCCCCTGGATCTTGGCCTGACGAGCTACCCGGTATCATTTGGTCTTACCGTACTGCGTACAAAACTTCAACCGTTGAGAGCCCCTTCATGCTAGCCTATGGGGCAGAAGCCATCGTCTCAGTGGAGGTTGGCAAAAAATCTCTCTGCCTCCAGTACTTCAACAAACAAGCAAATGAAGAAGTCCTCGATCTCAACACTGAGCTCATCGACGAGGTAAGGGATCGTGCTCTAACATGTCTTATCAAAAACAGCCAAAGGATGGCGAGGTACTACAACTCTCGGGTGAGGAAGCAAAGCTTCAGAGTCGGCGACCTCGTCCTCAGGGACGCAACCTTCAACCCCGAGATTGGCTGCCGCGAAAGGCTCTCTGTCAAATGGAAAGGCCCCTGCAAAATAGTGGACATTATGGGACCATCAACCAACATTTTGGCAACCATGGAGGGGGAAGAATTAGCTCATTCGTGGAATGCCCAATACTTACTTAAGTACTATCAATAAAATTTGTGATTTTATATTTGTATAAACAATGTGTTGTTTGAATGTAAGGTTCAGATCCCCTCCAAGATAGAAAGTGCCTACATAAAGGTCGTCTTAATCATCTGGAGGCAACCTCGCTACAAGTAAACTCTTAAGTTTTTGTTTGTATATACGTATTATGCGAATTAAAATTTCAGCTCCTGCCTAAAATTGGAGCTCCTCCGAGTAGGCCGACTAAGCACCCTAGAGCTCGATCTCCCACGGGACAACCTAGTTAATAAAAACACAGGTTTTATTCTATCCCTAATATGTCGCTACGTTTCGACTTACACACTCTTCGAGTCTCTCTTGTGTGTGAGAAATTCCAGGTCAAGGTCGGCTTGATCACTGGAAGAGAACGGATCACAATAATAGCTGGAGCATATGAAAAATACTAGGAAGCCAACATGAGCAATAAAATCTATATATTGTGCAAAGAATGAGAATAAGCTCTAAATGTGTTACATAAAGTGAACATATACAAAAAATAGCATGATTAAGCATAATTCTTAACACACAATTGGGGGTAGATATGGGGTATAAATATGCACTTTCTGCTACGAATTAACAATGACTTCAAAATGGGAAAGAAGAGAAATTGATATTTAGGAGGTCAATGACATGAAGAGCTACACCATGGTGAACCTCATCGATACTCTCATATCTTATGAAGTGAGAAGGAAGAACCGTTTGAAGATTAAAGGAATGATGAAGCCAACGGAGGCAAAGAAGAAGGCGTTTGCATTCAAATTCACCCTTCATCCTCCGATAATGATGAGTCCAATAATAAGATGGATTTGGAAGAAATGGCACTCGTGGCGAAGAAGTTCCAATGTTTCTTTTGCACGTAAATTCCCATCCAAATCCAAATTCGATCCCCTAACAATTCTTCTTCTCTTTGTTTTAAGTGCAACAAGCCGGGACACATCAAGAAGGATTGCCCAATGCTAAAGAACAAAGAAAAGTGGAAGGCACTGAAGTGCCACAAGTCAGACAAATTCAAGAAGGATAAGAAGAAAGGACGTGTTGGCACTTTCGATGATTCGAGTGGGGATTCTTCAAGCGAATCCGAGGATGAGAAGGGTGAGAGTGCACACATGTACTTCATGGCACGTGTGGATACACTCTTCGATGGAAGCTCTAGTGAGAATGATGAACCTAAGATAACTATGGATGAAGTTAGAATAGCTAATGAAGAGTTATTTTCTAATTATCAATCTCTTATGCTTAAATACATTAAGTCTAAGGAATTAAAAGCTAGTAAGTCATCCATGCCATCCATCACCAACAATGACACCATTGTCGGAACAATCACACTTGAGAAAGCAAATTTGATTTCTCAAAATAGCACATTGATAATTGAGGTGAATTCCCTCAGATCTCAATTAGATCATGTATCTCTTGAAAATAGTGATGATTTTCTATCATAAAACACATAATTGGGTATCGAGAATAAATCTCTCAAAACCCAAGTGCAAAAGATCACCACACATGTGTCCACCTTGAACACTTCTATTTCTTCTCTTAGGGAGAAATATGAGCTCATGTCCTCCCAAGTTAAAATATTTAACAAAGGAAAATGAAAATTGGATGAGTTGATTTCAAACCAATTTCCAGCCACACATCGTGTTGGACTTGGTTATTCAACAGAAAATGCATCCAAATCACGCACCTCCTATAGTGGTGACACTATAAATTTTGTGAGGCCATCTTTTAGTGCATCCACGAGTTGTGACCAAACCATTTTGGGTAGTAAACCTACCAAGAAGGTCACCACTCCACACACTCACTCTTTTGCCAAGAAACCAACCAAGGGTGGAATCAAAAGAAGGGACACGCGTTCATTTACATTAACATACACACCCACGTATGAACACTCATACTACACCTGTGAACACGTGTAATGAATTTTATGCAGCACACCCACAAATACATGCAAACCCACACATGAGAAATACTTATGCACGTACATGTTCACAAGGTTCACGGCCATGTTCACAAGATTTAAGATGCGGAAGGAGAGAGCATCTCGGACATGTTCATAAGGTTCACGAATATCGTGAATGCTTTAGAAGGACTTGGGAAGGCGATTTCTCAAGAGGATCGAGTTAAGAAGCTCATTGACTCCCTTACGCCTCAATGGGAGTCAAAGGTCAACGGTATTGTGGAGTCAAACTACATAACCAAATACATCGTTCAGGCGTGCAATGGGAATCTCATGGCATATGAAGTGAAATGTTTACATATGAAAGAGATTCTACCATCCAAGCCCGAGGAGTCGGAAAGGCCAAAGGGAATTGCATTACATGCCGCGAAGGAGCCAATCAAATGGAGAAAGAAATTCCATCAAGAAGCCTCAAGTGAAGAAGATGGAGATGATGAGGCTAGTGATGATGATATCATGGAGCTTGCCAAGTAACTCAAAGCGTTCTTAAAGGACAAGTAAGGTAAGTCTTCGTCAAAGTTTGTATCTAAATCTAACAAGACTCCTACTTGTTTCAGTTGTAGAGGTAAAGGTCATCTTTCTATCGAATATCCTTCCAAATCCTCCAAAAAAACTTACAAAGGAAATAGGAAGAAATTTTGGAAAGGGAAGTCCAAATACAAGAACAAGAAGAAGGGTCCTTTTGGCACGTTTGATGACTCAAGTGAGGACTCGTCAAATGAAGAAGAAGATCATAAGGAGGAGGCTCACATGTGCTTTCCGTCATTCGATGACTTCTCTACAAGTGGAGATGAAGAGGTAAACATTCTCAACTCCAATGAAGAAGGTTGCTTCATGGCTATTGAGGAAGATCTTCATCAAGCTCTAGCAAGGAGTGCAAAAATGAGGATGATGAAGATGTGGATGATCCAAATCTATCATATAAGGAGCCTGAATATCGCAATGAGGAGCTCTCCAAAGGGTAAGTAAATGAATCGATGCTTACCCTAAATTAAATGATATATTTAATGTTGCTAGGAGTAGGTTGCATGAATTAGAATCTACTAGTGTAAATGTTAATGCATTGCATGTTGTTGACACTAATGAGAGAGACATACTTCTCTCTCAAGTTAATGAATTGAGCACCACTAATGAAAATTTGATAGCTCAAAACTTTAACAACTAACATTGAAATGTGAAGAGGAATCCCAAAAGCTAATAAGCTTTGTGCATTCTAGGGATTCACTCCACGATTTGTTGGAAAAACAACATCCGGTAAATCATAGAGGAGGATTGAGTTATATTCCAAATGTGGTATCCAAACCCACTTCTATTTCTTCTTTTGGTGAAAAATCAAGACTTACTGCTAAAGCACCTAAGAAGAGCCACCATGCATTCTTGTACAACAATAACCCTAACAAGATGTATGTAAATCACAAGGTGATGAAGGAGAATGAAAATTCTTCATTTTTTGCTAAGAAGCAACCCCCTCACTTTTCGCATGCCAAGAAAAAATTTCTTTCACTTATGCATGTCACATCCACCCGCAAAGGCAAAACCATTGCCTAGAAAATCCTTAAGTCTTTGGATTCCCAATAGGGTTAGTGTTGAGTATTGATTCCCCGGATTTGGTTTTGATGATGAACAAACATAAATATCGTGAACTAACTCTGTGTGAGCGCAGTTATGGAGATCGTCGCCAAATTTCTATGAACATCAAAAGCGACGTCTCAAGACTTCTCAAAGCGGGTGATCGTATGCTTGAAGCTTCGTTGAAGCTCAAGGACCATTATTGAAGTCAAGAAGATTCGATTGAAGCTTTTGAAGATGGTTCGTCAAGTTTTATTTATAGTCTTCTAGCTTCTTTTCGTAGATTGTTAAGCCTTGAGTAGGTCTTACGTTTTAATCATCTTAACGCTCATATCTTAGAGCTAGGATCTTATTAGAAGCACATAGAATCTTTCCCGAAGCTTAACACTTCTCATCGCGGCTTCTTGTGCATGTTAGTTGGTTCAAGAAGAAGAACCAACCGACTAGATGGCAATCTAGTCGGTCGGCAATGCTTCTTGAACCGACTAGAATGCCTAGTTCAATTTCAGCTCACTTATTGTTTACAGTTAGTCGGTCCAAGAAGGTTCACCGACCGACTAGTTGTGAAACTAGTCGGTTAGGAATCCTTCTTAGACCGACTAGTTGAGCTTTCATTTTCCAGCCTAACTTACTGTTTACAGTTAGTCGGTCAAAGCATAACGACCGACCGACTAGTTGTGAAACTAGTCGGTTGGAAGTTGTTCTTAAACCGACTAGCTGTATTTGAATTCAGTCTATTCTATATCATCTGTTAGTCGGTCAAAGAACACTCACCGACCGACTAGTTGTGGAACTAGTCGGTTGGCAAGTCTTCTTAGACCGACTAGTT